>JAVIAB010000126.1:71551502-71738951 GCA_032433765.1 Megaustenia siamemsis | reverse complement strand
GACCAGCGTTAAATAAAGTGTGTACTCTGGTAGAGCTACAACCTAGTAACCCCTTGTAATGATCTTGTCTAGGGCGGCAGTAGAAATAAGAAGAGCGCGTTGCTGATCAAAACTAGCACAACAAAATTCATAAACATGAATGAACATTACTTCTTTTTTCCATGGTCACCGACCAATAAAGCAGTCATTGTACTGTACGCCTTGTTGAATAGTAATTAAGCTCGTCCCTAGCCAATTATTAGCTGTATGCCTCAAGTCTGGCCCACGCTGTCCATCTCAGTTTCCGCCTTTTTGTCCTTGTTCTACTGCGTTCTAAATTATTTTACAGGATAGTTTTATTTATTTTTGTTGTTTTCTTTAACACATTTCGATTGTTTTTGTTTTGGTTGTTTCGTTATCAGTTTTGTGTGTGTGTTTTTTTTGTTTGTTCCTGATGAAGGCCTATTGAGCCGAAACGTTGTTTAGTCTGTGTCGTCCACTTGCCACGTAAAGCTTCTTATATACCATTTTTTATTTTTTATTTTTCCTTATGTTCAGCTTTACTTCAGCTTCGCATTTTTATGCCTTAACCCTTCTACTGCGTTCCCCGGAGTCTACTACGCGACAATGCTTTGTGATTTTTTGTGGATCTCTTCGGAGAACATCACCTATCCATGGCCGCAATTTTTTTTTTGGGTGGGGGTGTGGGAGGGTGAAATTGCATATTGGCATCAAGCTGAAAGCGTTTGGTGACTTATAGCTGGCTGTTTACGCCAGGATCGGTGAAACAGAACAATCAAGATTCTAGTGCACCTTTTTGCATTGCTCCTAGCAACAGTCTAGTCTAGTCTGGCCAAGTGAATAGGAATAGAGAGAGAAGGCAACCCAGTACAAAAATATGCTGAAGTCAGACGTACTCGGTCGAAATGAACAAATATCACAACTTTGCTGCTAAACAGATACGCACATACACTTACTTAACGTCCTTTGAGAAGAGCGGATGTCCTTATGTCTAACTCTCCCTTTAGTTGTCTGGTGGATGAAAGAGTCAGTGTGCTTATCTCCACTTGGTTGCACTTCTTGAGCTAATGAACATATCGTGGTTTATCATGTACATCTCGCAGTTGTGGTCTTCTCTTATAAATGATACATACTTTCTTCTTCGCTCCTTCCTCATTCGCCTTTCAACGTCGAGTTTACAGTCGTTTGCTCTTCTGTTGGCCCCTGCTGCTGTTATGTTTCTTAGAGTTTCTAAAATTGTATCAATCAATATTTGTCGTAGTCGACCCTTGAGTTTGGCGTTCGTTTATCGAAGACTTTTTGTGCTGCGTTTTGATATCGTTGTCTTATCACGTGACCCAACCATTTTTCTGTTGTTTATTTATATATTCAATGGCGGGAATTATTTCTAGCACTTCCCCCTCAGTTCTTCGTTTCCGATCTAATCTCTCAAGCGGTTTCCTGTCATGCGTCTAACACATTTCATTTCTGTAGTGGTTATTTTTCTGATTGTTCTTGGATCTAGCGTACAGTTTTGGCATTGGCAGCACAATGTTAGAATAAAGATTGTAATGTAGGGTGCTCGTTCTGCCTGTAGTATTATTTCCTTGTTAAACAACAGTGGATATGAAGACGTTAGCCACAATTGCACCCTGTTAGGCTGCGTCAGCAGTTACATTATTTCGGTCGTAGTAATGTACTAACATTACCCCCAAAATCATGTGCCGAAGGTCTGTAAAATGTATGATCACTAACACCATATTCCCTATACTCCACTTGGCGTGACGGGGCTCTTAACTTTGACTATTGTACTAACGAGTGGACACTTAGCTGACTAACTCTGCTGCGCATCATGCTAACTAAAGAACACACATTAACTGACATTAAGTATGAATATTTTATTGTATCACGTTTGCATTTGTCATCACCTCCGTCTTGCGGTTCAGACGTCATTGTTGTCTGCTAGTGAGTTTGTGTAGTTCATTTGACTGTGATTACTTTTTTTGTTGGTCATTGATATGGCCCCATCACTACGCTCTGATGATCACACATTGGACAATTGTGGAGGTAGCGCGATAGCTTAATAATGCAGTAATCCCCCCCCCCCCCCAAAAAAAAAAAAAAAAAAAAGTTTTTCTCCTTGTTTTAACGGACATCCGTAGTCCCATTTGCTACAAAGTGTGTACCGGGTTATCGCGAGTATTAGAGCATATTAGCAGAGCTCAAGAGCTGCAGCATTTATATTTCCCTTACTGTGCTACTTAGGCTTCGAACTATCCTCGCCACATATCGAACAAAAGTCCATAAGTTCTGAGATCTCCTCCCCAGCAAGACCTGCAGTGTGAAATGATAAACTAGTTAATAGTCAGCTATATCCCTAATGCTATGATTTTTTTATTTTGAGTTCGCCAGCTTTTACCTCTGGCGAAGTCCTTAGAGACTACAAACTTTATTTTGCATGTTAATCCATTTGTCTCTGGCAGCCGTGTGCACAGGGGTCACTCGCAGCACTAGCAGTTAACTCCGTGAGGAGGTACTCATATTTTTTTCTGTCGATGAGTAATTGACGTTTCAAGCCGGGCCCCGCTGGAGATTTTTTAAATCACAAATAAAAATAATAAACTGGTGCAGCCGGGATTTGAACTCTTAATCTCTTTGTATTGAGACCGGCGTCTTGCCTCGAGACCAACCAGTCCCCCATAAGGACATCCAATGTTATGATAATTGACATCCTTAAGTCGAGGTGTAACATGAGATAATATTTAACTTGACGGTCGATTGTTGTAAACGCAAACACATTTTTGGAGTCACATTTTAGATGTGTTCTCTTGTATTTGTTCTTAACGGAAATGTTTAGTCTTGATTCAGTCTTGTATTGAATATGGTCAAAATTAAACATGTACACAATAGCTTGTTATAGTTTGTTGCTTGGGAGAGTGGGCTGCTTGGAGCTATCTAACCATATCACGTAATGGATGTGAGAGGTTCATGGTTAAATCCTGTTTCCATGTGTTAATACTAGTGTGAGTGTACTCGATTTTGTGTGGACGGTTGTGGGGAGTGAGGGAGTGACAATGAGAAACTGCCTTGCTGTGAAGTGCAGATATTTATCATCGTGGGGCGGCCAGGCCCTGCTCATGAACAATAGAGAAAGCAATAGGCACTCTCAAAGACACGCATCGCTAATGAGAAGTTATGTCCAGTCACTAATTGATCTTTCTGCAATGTAATTTTAGTGAGCATACTATATTATTCACTACATGTTTCTGTATTACCCCTGATGTAACAACAATAATAATACATTTGCATGGAGACGAGAGCAAAGATGTGTTCTCTGTGTGGCAATGTTGTTTGATAAGCAGGAAACAAACAAATGTATAAAGGAAGGTATTGATTCCCTGGCCTTGTCCACTGGCTAGCCACTGCTGCTGAATGGGAAGATTCGATGTGTAGCAATATAATGGAAGTGTTCTGCCATGTGCGTGAGGTTTTAATGAGGTCAGCGTGTACCTAAACCACAAGCTCCATCCCGCTTTGTACCAGATGGTTGATCTAATTTTTTCTAAGTTCTCATTTCTGATGCAGGTCGTGTGGGCTATCGATAGTTCTTATTCTTTATTTGTTCTTGTATGGTTACCTGCCTCTTCAAGTTCAACTTGTTTATTACCGTACTTGATTACTTACTATGTGACATTTTAGTCTGTTGTTCCCTTTTATTAGTTACCCAGATCTTTTGTTTATTAATTTGAATACCTTAGCCTATTTTCTGTCCTCACGTGAAAACGCGGAATGTATGACACTGTGACCCAGTTCGTTTATGTATGTAGCACAGGTGGTAGCCTACCAACTGAAAAAAAAGCTTTCAAATCTTGTAGAGTGTGAGAAAGATCGTTGCTCAAAACGTGAACATAAAATGTATATATATATATATATATATACACACCACAATGCAGGTGTTTAGTTCTAAAGCATGTAATGAAGTGTAGTGTGTGAAATAGTTGAGGATTCTAAGTAGCAGTCATTGGGTTTTGAAAGGCATGAAATGTCAACGCTCTTATCGTTTTGACCTTTTGATATTGTGTAGCCTAAACGTTTGCATGTAGTTGGACTGTTGAAGTTGTCCTTCCTTGTCGAATCTTGAACCGTGTAACTGTACGCCGAGAGTCCATTACTTGACTGCTATCGCGAGAGAGATTATGGATGGTTGTAAGTGAGTCGAAGGCTTACCGCACCTTGTGACTAGTTGCTTAGAAACTTGACGGTAACTGGACGGAAGAGTTGTCGCACTTTGTGACTAGTTGCTTAGAAACTTGACGGTAACTGGACGGAAGAGTTGTCGCACTCTGTGACTAGTTGCTTGGAAACTTGACGGTAATTGGGCGGAAGAGTTGTCGCACCTTGTGACTAGTTGCTTAGAAACTTGACGGTAACTGAGTGGAAGAGTTGTCATACCTTGTGATTATTTGCTTAGAAACTTGACGGTAATTGGGCGAAAAAGTTTCGCACATTGTGACTAGTTGCTTGGAAACTTGACGGTAATTGGGGGGGGGGGGAAGAGTTGTCGCACTTTGTGACTAGTTGCTTGGAAACTTGACGGTAATTGGGCGGAAGAGTTGTCGCACTTTGTGACTAGTTGCTTGGAAACTTGACGGTAATTGGGCGGAAGAGTTGTCGCACCTTGTGACTAGTTGCTTAGAAACTTGACGGTAACTGAGTGGAAGAGTTGTCATACCTTGTGATTATTTGCTTAGAAACTTGACGGTAATTGGGCGAAAAAGTTTTCGCACATTGTGACTAGTTGCTTGGAAACTTGACGGTAATTGGGCGGAAGAGTTGTCGCACCTTGTGACTAGTTAGAAATTTGACAGAAAGCTTGCATTGCTCAGACCACTTTAGGTAGCACTTCCAGCAACGCTTTTGCTCTCGATAGAACAATTAGGAGGGAAGGGCTGAATGCCTAAGGTAAACTAGAAAAAACACGTCTATGACATTTACAGAGAATAACAACGTGTAGCATCGATCTATAGATTGGAAAATGCTGTAACAAGGTTTTAAAAAAAATCATATCGGCAGGAAGAAAACACCAACTCTAAACTGGTGTGTTAGACTGAAGCAGTGAAGCTTGAGAGTCCTTATTTACTTCCCGGTGGACCTCAGATTATGGGGCAATGCCTTACTACAGTAGTATTTCACCCTCTGCCCAAACTGGCTTCATATTAATTAAAGAGTCAGTGGCCATGTGCTAAATGTTGGCGAGAATGAATAGCCAGTAGTCACAGGAAATCATGGAATTATGCGAATAACAAGCCCGAATCATGTTCCGTGTATCTTTCACAATTACTGCACCAATCAACATCATCTCATGTAGTCACATTGATTGTGGTGGCCCTTTAATATTTGTAATTGCCGAGGCTCATGTTTTTTTTAAGGTAAAAAAAAGACAGTGGTATATACCTTGTATTGTGTCCCCAGCATTACGGATATGTGTGGAGAGTAACAAACGTTTCTACTGAGTTGTCTTCAAGTGGAAGCAAAGACGTAGCAATGTGATCGGTCGTCATTTCTCGTCACTTACTCATAAAGTTGCTACAAATACAATTTCTATGTTTCTTGTTCCCCTCCCGGGTGTCTACACCAGCTTTAGCGCAAATATGTATTCAAGTTGTGTATATTTGGGTTTGTACCAAACTGGCTAGCATGCGGAACTGGAAGACTTCTATGATAAATGTACAGCTAGCATGAATGACACCGACGACACATTCATCTCAAAGATGACAACGCTATACTGATCTTGCAGAGAATATGATCACAAATCGGCTAGAATGTTTTAGAAAAGGTGAACTGAAGCACAACTTGCTTGCTTGTGGCGTTTCCATGGCGCGGTCGATTCTTGATGAAATCATATCAATGATTTGTCAGTCATGTTCTTGTTTTAGCATGGGCAGAAAATAGCTTGCTTTATGTAGATCGTTCGATTATGCTGGATGGACGCGAATCTGAACACAGCTGTTATTAGTGTGTGCACGTGCGTTTTATAGATGAATGCAGACAATTAATGTAAGCATATCCATAGCTGGCCTACCAACACGCTCAATATACCCACTGGAGATGTCAGATAGCAATTTATTTCAATGTTTACAAATTGGTGGTTTGTGGACTTGATGCAGGCAATTAATGCAAGTGCATCCATTAATTTTGAATTGGCCTCTGAGATGTCCAATAGATCAAGCAGCAATTTACTGTCTTCTTTTGTGGTTCCAAGTAATAAAGCATAGGCTAATACTATCATCATGTGCCTTACCGGTTGACGTAGGCGATCATGTCCTCCCACAATCTTCTATCCACGGTGCTTCGTATCAATTCTGTTGTTGACTGTCTTCCATGCCATGACACCAAGCTATCTAGTATTTTCTCTCTTTGTCGTCCGCGATTTCTCTTACCCTGTATTTTGGCACTTGTAACCAAGGTTAATACTCTACCCGTCATATATTGTGGGCTGTGAGAGTTTAGCACCAATGTTTTTCCCACTAATTTTCTTACAAAAAATATGAGTGATGTTAACAGAGATCGAGCTAGATCATTCTGCATTCTCAGAGTCAAGTCATTTGTAATGTGACGGGTGAAGGCCGTAACCTTGTCCTTGATTACAGACCGGCTGGTCTTGAAACCATTGAATTTTAATTTTCTTTCTCTCACCGTCCCCTTACACACACACACACACACACACAATTCATACCTTCTGACGTCTTTGTACAATTCATCTCTCTCTCTTTTTCGCGTGTGTTTGTTTGTGTGTTTGTGTGTGTGTGTGTGTGTGTGTGTGTGCGTGCGTGCGTGCGTGCGTGTGTGTGTGTGTGTGTGTGTAAAAATCCACACGACGCAACAAACATTGCAAGCATGAATATACTCATTCGCTAATGGTCGCGCACGCCCAGTGTTGCCGCACAGAACATGGAAGAAAGCACGCATGTCGTCTCATTATAGCATGCCATCAATGACTGTGATGTTGTTTCACTCCCAGTTCACTAAAAAGTTACAACGATTGTTAGAATGTATCAACAGGTGTTGACTTTCTTTGTATGTCTCTTGTTGGAACTAGTTTGTGTAGCTCAGAGTTAATCACCTGTTGTTATATCAGGACAAAATGGGTTTCCGCGTCCTTAGTTAATACCAAGAGTAACAAGATAGGCCTACAAACCGCGCCTTTCTGAAGTAACTAGTCGTAGGGAATGTATAGGATAAGGTCAATGTCCAGCGACTAGGATAGGCTTACACTATTGTCTTATGATAGATATACATCTGCCGAACTCAGATTGGACTCTATTATGGACTGACTAGCTAGCTGTCTTTCGTACTCACTAGCACTGGCAGTCACCTTAGTTTCATGGCCAGTATTATCTAAACATTGTTCTTCTTCATTTGTCTTTCAGCCTCAAGGAGAGAAATAATTTGCGGTCTTTTGCTCTTCTGTTCGCCTATGTTGCTGTTATGTTTCCTAGTGTTTCCTAATATTCCGTCAATCCATCTTTTTCGTTGTCTAAACATTCATGTGCGATGTACAAACAGCTGTAACAAAAGTGTAGATGAATGATGGGGCCAGCTTGACAGAAACAATTAAAGTATACAAGTGGAAGTACTAGGGCGTACACTTCAGGATCATCCCCGCAATAGAATACATAAAAAAGGAGCACATTAAATCGTATAGCTAAATAGCCAGAAAGAAACAATTAAACATAGACCACACGATTTCCAACATACGCCACGAAAATAACAGCCCAAGAGGACGTTTTGGAAAAAAAAAAAAGATAAAATGGTCCGAGACTTACGGAGAACAGATTGCTCATCACTTGGTGTTACTAATTACTATGCTGCTGTTTTTATAATACATGTACACCATTGGTGGGCAGTGTCGGCGGCTTGTAACATCCGCTAGCACATTGTCATTGCAAACATTCCCTGTGGGATTTTCCCCTCGCAGCCATTGTTTATGGGGGAGTTGCCCTACCGGCATACTGTTTTTTTTTTTTTTCCTTTTCTGTAGAACTCCGTGAACAACAGTTGCAATAATAAACACAAGTTGGTACGAACGAGTACCAGAGTTCGGCAAGAACATCTTCTTTTGCTGTTTTATCTATCGCCATCGCTAATACCCGCAGACGATGCTTTATCTCACCTATTTCCTGACAACGCAGGGTCATTGAAGAAAAGCTGGTTACTTATGTAAATATGATGTGGGTGTTACTTTCAAGGAAGAAGAAGAAGAAAAAACTAGACTGGCAGCGATACGCTTGCAGCGCACTATTTTCGATTTCAGCTGTTGAGTGTTCGTTTGCACGGTCATTATGAATTATGGATGGCTTTTACTCGGATCTCTCCATCTTGATATCAGGGACCAATCACTTCATTAAAAAAGTGTCACTCCGAATGTAGTTCAAACCGAACATTTGATGTGTAGCGAACGCCCTAACCTCAGCGCTAGTCACCAGTAGAGTTTGGGGTTCACGTCTAAGGCTGATTAATTCCTTACTTTACCTCCAATTTGGTATCGCTGATGGCAGACTGTGTCAGTATAGACTCATTTATGAGGTGAGGATTGGCAGAGTCCCCGCAGTGGTAGGATTTTCTGGTACAATGTAAAATAAACAACATGGTATAAAGTAGCTAAACTGATAGAGAGACTAGCGAGACAAACTAGGACAATAGCAGGAGATCAGTACATATTATATACTTTGTAGGCCGTGAGTAGAGCTGCAGAAAACAATGTCAAATATACATTACATGTTATAAAGAAGCTAAACTGATAAAGAGACTAGCGAGACAAACTACGACGTTTCGGCAAAAGACTTCATCAGCTACAACACACAAACATCTTTACGCCTTTTTTGTATATTGTAGCTGGCGAATACTTTTTGCCGAAACGTTATAGTTTGTCTCGCTCGTCTCTATATCGGTTTAGCTGCTGTTTAGCAAATCATTTAATGTTTATTGTACATTGTTTTCTGCAGCTCTACTCGCTGCCCCACATAGTATATATAATCTATGCTTATCTCCTGCTATTGCTGTAGTAGATAGACTTAGCGTTGTAGTAACTCTAGGATAGACAAGCTTCAGCGTCTCCAACAAAACCCGAGAAACTAATAAAGCCATCGACACATCGCTGACCTGCGTGGAAGAGCTCCGTGACATCAGTTTAACATAAACATAAGTAACGTGGTGATATTCCTCCTGGTCTGGCGTCACTCATTCCTTGTATGAACTCGGCAGATCTGGATACATGCTAATGTACACCTGTCTGACAAAGTTGGCAATAACAACAAGGAAGACGATTTACCTCCTCGCCTCAAATGTTACAGCTTATTATTGTGAAGTAAAGTACCCCCATCACGCCGTGAAGTTCAAATGCTTTACATATTACATTGTATATGACGGAAGTTCACATCGGTACCACTAACCTTGTAATTATACTCGCTCACCACCACGGACATCTATGATCAGTTTATAAATTGGTGGACTGTAATATCTATATGAGGTTTATTATGCATCTGCAGGTTTAGCTGTGCATGTATAGAATTGAAAGCTGGGCTGGTAGGATCGTTTTACTTGCCCTTGAATTCCCACTTCTGGGTGGCTGTTTTACATCCTAGACTGCCACTATGTATTTAGTTATTTGCAGGTCATCATCATTGCACTCCGAATTTGCTCATAGTTGCGTAGATCCCCACCTTAGCAAGTCCTGCAGTGTCCAGCGACTGATGACTGTAGTTCTGTGTTGGTTGATAAGGCTTCTTTTACGCCCAGTAAGTTTCTCGTTTCTGGCTGTGCCCATCTTAACTCCCACCTCTTTCATCCGAAGGAGTGACGTGGACTCATAGTTGTCAAAGTCCTGTGCCCTTCCCACATCTCGGAGGGTAATGATGATGTCCGCCCGATCCATTGGTTGATCGTCTTCAACGACAGAACAGCTAGCCAATCTGTCCGCTCTTTCATTTTCCTGTACTCCCGCATGTCTAGGGACGTAGACAAAGGTGACTACATATTTTTGATTTCTGTATTGACTCTACCCATTGCCTGCGTACAGAGCTCGCATCCACTTTTATCATGCTCATCATATCACCATGTAATTCTCTTATATTCAAAGATGCTCGGGTCTCAGGTCTCATTGCATGTGATGTCTTATTATATTCGCTGGTAAATCCGCGCTAAACCGTTGCGGAAGTTCGTCCGGTCGTGTGCATCCAAACGATGAAAGAGAGAGAGAGAGAGAGAGAGAGAAAGTATTCAGCTATCGTTTTTAGCATTGGAGAACGCGGATTCGAATCCCGGTAGGGTCAAACGTTTTTTGTCAGGGGGGGGGGGGGGGTGTGAAATAAAAACTCTGACCCGAATACCTCGCGGCGACTGCACTGGACAAGCGGTATTTATTCTCCCTTCCTACAATTCTTTCCCGGCTGACCCCAATAATGGGAATATGCTGTAAAGATAGTTAAAAAAAAAAATTTTTTAAATTATTATTGTTAAAAGTAATTTGCACATATTTGAACTGATTTGAGTGTCGATTTCATGATCTTTCAACTCTAGAGATGGCGCTACCAGGTCGTTGTGTATTATTTTTAAATTTGGAGATACGCTGGTTAGTAAGTGTATAATCTGTCAACTCACGGGGTGTGCTGATCAGTCGTAGTGCTGCAGCTACAATGGGACAATCTTATTTAATATTTCAATGAACATTTCTGTTGATGTGACCAAAACTGAATGAAGGTACAGCTTACGTGTTTCCTTTGTAAACATCGTGTCACTGACGACAGCCACAGGCAGCTGTACAGTTTTAGCAGATGCTATTCTAATATTTGACTTCATATTATCTATTTACATACGTGTAGAAATATACATACATGCACACAACTACACTATTATTGTTTGTAAAGACAGACAGAAGTTGGGTAGATTTGTACTCGGCTTTCTGTGATAGCATTTCATGTGTCGAAGGAGGTACACATATCTAGCTCTCATTCTCCTGCCAGGGGGCTGGCTAGTCTAGAAGTATGAAGTCGGTCCTTGAAGGATGATCCCGAGTTGAATTCTACCAGTGGAGATATTTTTAAAAAATCAAGAAAATTGAGTCTGTGGTCTCTTTGTGGGTTTACCCTCTCCTGGTGCCTGGCTAGTGAGACCCGAGTCACCTCGGATAATGGCAACACAGAAAAAACATGAGGTCCCGTGTGTACTGGCGCACGTTCAAGATCTATTGTGTGTACAAATCGAAAATAGTAGGGGGAACAAATGGCCGCTGCAACCTTGACTCAGTATTTAAGAACTACAACACCTAACACATCTTCATCACTGCGGCATGTATAGATAAGGATAATGTGTGCACACTTGTAGCAAGGATGATGTATAAACTCACTCACATAGTAACATTTGTTGGATGTTGAGCGGCCGACGTGCACACAGTCACACGTTTACTCATTATTGTTGTCCTGCATGGCAACCCTCATTTGGTTCTCGCTTCAGATCGACATTTTCATGCTCACTTTCTCTGATGAAAGTTGTCCGGTTTGTACACTTGTATAGTTTTCTCTTCAAGTCTGGGCGACACGTCTAAACTTGCTATCATGATATATAACATCCGTCCAGATGATATACTGCTGGGAGGGGGGGGGGGTGCTGTTTAAGCACGTGTTCCATTTATATCTAGTGTTGACATTGAATGGCCTTGACCCACTTCAGACATTAAGAACGGTGCGTACTTTAACCGTGTCTAGCTTGTTCTATTTTTTTCCTATCCCAGTTCTCGAGGTGAACGTACGCTGAAAGATATATATAGATAGACGGATAGAGAGAAGGAAATATAACCTTATACGAGATTTCAACTGACAGAAAGATTTATATAGATAGACGGATAGAGAGAAGGAAATATAACCTTATACGAGATTTCAACTGACAGAAAGATTTATATAGATAGACGGATAGAGAGAAATAAATAGAGCCTTATACGAGATTTCGTCTGACAAAGATTTATATAGATAGACGGATAGAGAGAAGGAAATAGAGCCTTATACGAGATTTCGTCTGACAGAAAGATTTATATAGATAGAAGGATAGAGAGAAGGAAATATAATCTTATACGAGATTTCAACTGACAGAAA
Organism: Megaustenia siamemsis; assembly: GCA_032433765.1. Lineage (NCBI taxonomy): Eukaryota > Metazoa > Mollusca > Gastropoda > Stylommatophora > Ariophantidae > Megaustenia > Megaustenia siamemsis. Next base: position 71,726,826 of record JAVIAB010000126.1, on the reverse strand, counting down.
TATTTATATAGATAGACGGATAGAGAGAAAGAAATAGAGCCTTATACGAGATTTCAACTGACAGAAAGATTTATATAGATAGACGGATAGAGAGAAATAAATAGAGCCTTATACGAGATTTCAACTGACAGAAAGATTTATATAGATAGACGGATAGAGAGAAATAAATAGAGCCTTATACGAGATTTCAACTGACAGAAAGATTTATACAGATAGACGGATAGAGAGAAAGAAATTGAGCCTTATACGAGATTTCGTCTGACAGAAAGATTTATATAGATAGACGGTTAGAGAGAAGGAAATAGAGCCTCATACGAGATTTCGTCTGACAGAAAGATTTATATAGATAGACGGATAGAGAGAAAGAAATAGAGCCTTGAACAAGATTTCGTCTGACAGAAAGATTTATATAGATAGAAGGATAGAGAGAAGGAAATATAACCTTATACGAGATTTTAACTGACAGAAAGATTTATATAGATAGACGGATAGAGCTAAAGAAATAGAGCCCTATATGAGATTTCGTCTGAGAGAAAGATTTATATAGATAGACCGATAGAGAGAAAGAAATAGAGCCTTATACGAGCTTTCGTCTCATAGAAAGATTTATATAGATAGACGGACAGAGAGAAAGAAATAGAGCCTTATACGAGATTTCGTCTCATAGAAAGATTTATATAGATAGACGGACAGAGAGAAAGAAATAGAGCCTTGTACGAGATTTCGTCTGATAGAAAGATTTATATAGATAGACGGATAGAGAGAAAGAAATAGAGCCTTGTACGAGATTACGTCTGACAGAAAGAATTGGCGCTTGAAGTAAAAGTATTAAATAAACTTGATAGTACACAGTCCGTCTCAATTGTACATTTTTTGTGTGCCAGGCATACCAGGTACGGGGGACTGGTTAGTTTCGAGGCAAGACGCCGGCTTAGAGACAGAGAGGCTGTGGGTTCAAATCCGGCTACACCGGTTTGGATTTTTTTTTTATTTCTCTCTGCGGCAACCACCCCTAGTCTCAGCAGCAAGGCCCGGCTTAAACCGTCAATTACTCATCCACGGAAAAAAAACATGAGTACCTCCGAAGTCGGAGTTATCTGCCTGTGCGACGAGGGACCACTGCACACGACTGCCAGGGAAAAATGGATTAACACGTAAAATTCAGTTCTTAGTCCTAGGGACTTCGTCAGAGGTAAAAGCTGGCGAACGGAAAAAAAAATACCAGGTACGGCGATCATGTTTGTTCGTTACTTCCAAGTTTGACATTTGTTTATTGGTTATCTTTGTGCTAAAATGTTACAATGGGCATCACATTGGCTCGCTGTCCGTATGTGGTAAATAAAATGTTCTCTAAATAACACAACGTAGAGAACATATTTGGTAAACTGTATCATGAACATATCTTTTTGCCACCATAACGGTCTCATATAAACTTTACTATATTGAGAGCCATAAATAAAATAATATTATTCGTTGACTCATTCGTTGATACACTGACCAACCGTTGAACTCAGTCTAACTTTGGTACCAATGGTTTTATAAGGGTTGACAATAACACCCACATAGACCATATAACCCATACCCGTGAAGGATACACATATGAAATGTTAAATACTAAGCGGGGCCGCGAGCAAAGCTGCAGAGAACATGTAAAATAAAAATACAATGATATCAAGCAGCTAAACTAGAACATATAGACGAGACAAACTAGGACGTTTTGGTAATAGCATTCGTCAGATACAAAATATCAGATATTAATACAAACCAAACACGAAAAGTCTACCATTAGTTTAGATGCTTGAACACAAACATGTGCCGAAATTGGTGTGCTAAAGCCATCAATCTACTGGAGAAGATGATTTAATATACACTATTATTATTACCCTAACTTCCTCATATTTATAAAATCTCCGTTGACCTTCACGGACGCCCATATCAGTTTCAGGCTTACAATTAATAATGTCCTCAGAATTTTATTTCATCTCAATTAATGGCGGGTCCTAATATACATGATATGCGGACCTAACACCAAACAAGGCTCCCGCCAGCAGCATGCAATGACTCGTGATTTGATCTCGCCAGGTTTGAGATCTCGACAGGTTATCTTTTATGGTTTTCTGCAGCGTGAATCAAGTACGATCATAAAATATCAGAACGTTTTTTTTCTCTTCAAAAATCAGTTTTAAAGAAACACACTTTAACACGGACATAAAAAGGTAGCATTGCAGTACCGCTACAGGCGATATTGACATGGAGAAGAGGTTGAAAGAGGTTTGACGGGGATGCGGGTCGGCCAGACATGGAGTTATATGATTATAGTTAGTTTGGGAACACAAGAGCGTACACACATGTAACGGGCAACGTTTTATTCGTTGTTATTTATTTGTTCGATACGTGTTGATATATATATATATATATATATATATTATATATATATATATATATATATATATATATATATATATATATATATATATATCGATCGTTCTTTTACTGGCGGCCTTCACTCTCACCTGTCAGTTCTCTGGTCGATTGACCTCAGCTGGAATGCGCTGCTCGTGATTTGCTCGGGACAACACGTCTTCGTGCCCACTGGGCGTTCGTCTCAATCCTGACCTTGTCTGTTCACTGTAGTACTTATTTGTTGTTATGAGGACTGTTTCACATTGTGATTCCGCGACAACTCTTTTGCTGTTCTGATTCGTCCCCGAGGGTTGACGCTTGCCAGATAAATATAACTGTGTAACACATAACAACACATCGGTTATCAGAATTTGTTCCGACTTTTAATACTGTTACATCAGACTCTCGTTACACACTGGATATGGCAGGTCACACACTTAAAGCGCACTCTTACAATTCTTTAGTCTATCGCCCTCACACTTATCTCTGGCTCTAAACGCATTCATACTCGCTTCTTAACTACTTGTGGACCGTTCCCCATCGAACGGCCCCCCTATACTATCTAACTTCTACCGGCCCTGCGGTCTCTTGACACTGCTACTAACTGTCTCTTCATAGTGCCACTTGCTAATCTGTCCACTTAACTATTCTTTACTAGTCTCTGCGTCTCCTAACTATCATGTTTTCTTCTGCCGGCTGCATATCTATTACACTTGCTTAGTGTCATTATTCTAACTCACTTGATAATCTACATCGCGTCTAATTCTACTAGGCTAAGGTTAGCCTCTCTATGGGCCGACCCACATGGTCGCCCGTCTCCTAACTGGCGTGTGTGCTCCTGCCGACTACATTTCTCCAAGTGTTCCGTATAAAGTGCTCTCGATCTTTTGTGTTTACTTCTTAAATTTGGATCTTATCAGCCAATCAAAATTGACTTCCTACGCGTCTGTCTGCCCGCTCACTTCTGGACATGGCCTTCACGTTTTCCACGTGAATTTCGACCCATCGTCTCCTTATTTTTCTCGTGACTTCGTCTGACTATCTTTTTCATTTTTTCTCCTTGACCTTGTTCTCTCGTCTTTGTTTACTCCTCTACTCTCTCCACTCCTCCCCCTTCTACACACAAATATAAGTCACGCTACAACTGACATATACAAATTCATTAGCGGAGTAGTAGTCGTGAAACTATGTATAGACCTCAATGTCTTGCTCATCTCTCCTTGCTATAAACCTTTCAACGGACTGACCTGGACTCCTTTCTTTTCCTATAGTCAGCACTACTGCAATGACAAACACATCTCCAACCTACCTTCATGTGATCTGAACTAGGTAATCTCCTCATCAGGCACGCTGTCTTCGTTTCCTATTTTAGGACCACAGTTTTCGCTGTGCGTTGTGCTGGTGGCATCAGAGAAAACACCGGGTTGGAATATCTCGCGTAAATCAAACACCGACACATACAATTACTGTTGAGTTTGCTGATATGCAACTCATGACAATTAACAGCAACATGAATAGTGCTTTCCAGTGGTTTCGATAGATAATAATAATATAACAAATAATAATGATTACCTTGGTAAATATGTTGTAGGTTTTTAGACTAAATGTGCACGATTGTTTTCATCACTAAGTTGATTACATGTGAAGGATGGCAGTGGTTGTGACGTCTCGTTCTTTACTATTGAAACATTTTTTAAAAAAATGATAAACGTGGTGCCTATCGATTTCTGTTGCAACATGTGTATGTGTATTTTCGTCATCACAGCTGACGTCGGTCCTCGGAGGGAGCTAAGTTGAAATAACGAGATGTAAATATTTGTTATGTAAACGTGTTGTAACTGACAGTTAATGTGATGTTTGGTTATACGCAGGCGTTAGCTTGTCGAGTTTCTCTTCGTTGGTGTTGTTTAGCCCCCACAGCAAGCCATACAAGTGTATTGTGAATTAAGATAGGGCTAAAGTAAAACCTCCACCGATCATAGAAATGATTTTGTTTGTGTGTATTGCTATTGGGAGGTATACCGTTTGAAAAAAATATGCTATCGCTGTTTACACCTACAGTGTGGTCATGCGGAACCTGTAGACTATAGTGGTCTATCACAATAAACACAAACATCCATTTATGACACTCATCTATCTTCTCCTTCTCATCATCCGCTAAGTGCACGTAGATGCGTTGTGTCGCTAGTTTACGGCATAGCTGCCATATCTGTGCCACACAGCCGTCTTCGCCATGGATGGGTAGATTTGCCCAACAATTTTTGCCCTGACAGCGCCCATTTTTGGCATACTGCTTTTGATTTTAAACTCCCACAGGTTTTAACGTGCGCGAGTGCACACGGGTAAAGCGAAGAAACCACGGGTTTGATTTTTGAAACAAATTCTCAGCGCTTGTGGTGGGAATCGAAACCAGGACCTTCCATTCCTGATGCCGACGTCTTACCTCTCAGACCACCCAGTCCCACAACACTCATGTATATCATCTTATTTATCAAATGAAGGATATTGGAAAACACATTGATATGTTATGAGGATTCTAAAATGCTTGCCGTAAACATAGTGCAACGTGAGGGGAGACGAAAGGTGCATAATTCTAACAGCTTGACAACCGCTGTTCTGGATATAATCGTTACAACAATCGAATAAAACATCTCTGTCTATAACACATCATCACGTTACAGACATCGCCACAGCCTACATGCGTGTGTTTGTGTTTACATTATTATTGTTGAACAGAACTTGTATGTTATTGTCGCATGTACCTTAACAGCCGCCACAGTCCTAAAATTCGTTCCATTTACTGCAGTTTATTATTATATTAAAAAAAAAAGAGCAACTTTTAATCAAGCCCCTCAGACACAAATGTCCTGTATTGGGCGTGTCTCTGCAGCCTTATCTGTGTACTCTTTACCAGCTGATGTCGTCGCCAGAAATATCGCTGACACAATCGTCACATGACTTTTCTAAATATAGTTCCGTTGAGACTGATGAACAAAGGCATTTCCCTTTTACACTTTAAGGAATGAACCGTTGTGTTGTGTCGTCCAAAGTCCGTTGTGCACTGTGCTGTTACAGCTATGAACACTGGACTTTCTTATGTTCAACTGCAGCGGTTAAGGAAATTAGGGATGGGCTTTGTAATGCTGATTAGTATATATGGACATCGTGGAAAAACCAGTTGTGGGAAATGAGAGAGAGAGAAGGGGGGGGGGGGGTTCTAGTGCCGGCCATTAGACACACAGATGTGTTTAATGTGTAAAAGCTGATCGGAAGAGGACTCCATTGAGCAAATTCTTCAGTCCTTTAGCCTCTTGATACTCTAGGGAAGGTGGCCCGCCTGGGATTCATGACTCTCAGGCGTCGACCTCCTGCTGCATTAAACTCGAAGGTTTAAAATATATTCGACAAATAATAACTACACTTATTCTGTGCAACACTACTGATCGAATCTACTGTCTGTACCAGGTCGTACATGGTGTCTCAGCTTTAGCCTACCACACTGGTGGCAGCGGTATAAAATGACTACTATTTCGCGGCGTCCTTTATACGCTGCTTCTTTTGGTGGCATGTCTCGGTATTATAACTTGTTTGTAACCAGAGGATCGAAAATGAATCCCTAATTAAAAAAGAGAGGCCGACCTAGAGAAACATAAAGAACATTACTAGAATAGGAAAGAAACAACGGGCACCAACTCCCTTGTTTAGACTAAAATGTGAGGCTCCACTGTATAGTGAAATACGACGAGATATATTGCAAGTCCTGTGAAAAGTCTGATTACACTGGGAGAATAATTGATAGCAGTGAATTCTGGGATACGGACATTTAAAATACATTTTTACCCTTTAAAAGTAAAGTAAAGTACCCCCGTCAAGCTAAGTGGCATATAGGGAATATGGTGTTAGTGACCATACTTTTTACAGACCTTCGACACATGAATTTTGGGGTAATGTGATCGGTATTACGCCCGTGCCGCTTTACTTTCCCAGAAAAGAATCCGGTACCCATTTAAGGCTGGGTGAACCCGGAAGCCGTCGGTTGGATTCGAACCCTACCTCTTGTCCTTTGTAGTCCAGTTCACTAACCACTGAGCTATCGCGGCTCCCATTGTTACCCTTTGCTCGATTAAATAAATCTAACGTCATAGCGGACAGATGCCACGCATCCGCACGAAACCTTTCTCAGTAGCCACGATGTAAACGCTAATGAACACAAGGAAATGATATAAAGATGTACTGAGCTGGTAATCTCTTGGTAAGAAATGGACGAGCTAATAATTGTGCTTGTAATTTAACAATCATGTGGGTAGCACGTCCAAATAATGAATGCGAATTCTGTATGATATTGCAGGATGGTACCGGAGAAAGCACATATGATGGTAGTCAGTCAAGTATAACGAGGAGTCAGGGGATTGATATCGGGAAGCGAAGTGAGTAGAGTTGTGATTTATAATGTGGTTGATTTTAGCTATGGCATTCTCTTGGTATGAGCTAGAAGACGAATGTTGCAGATAAAGGAGTGCTAGCGTTATTGAAGGGAGGGGACATGCAAATGTGAATGGCAAGGGGGGGGGGGGGATTAAAGGACCGGAAGAGGAGAACAAAGAGGATTGTACAATATAAAAAAGACGAGAGAGTTGATAGAAAGTTAAATGAGAGGCATCGATCATCATTGGTCATAGAACAATAGAACATAGATCACAAACACCTTACGCCTAGCAAAGCGTAGAGGGAAGCTTGACTTTACCTATGAGCATGTGCTTAAGGACAAATAAACTGTGGTCGATACGTATACATCAGTTACAGTGTTTCTGACATCACAGATGCCGTTGTAATCATTTGTTCTACAATGATGAGCCACCGGAGTTCTCCAAAGTGGTTCTCTTCTACTGCGAGCATGTTAATGTAAGTTTGGTTGAAGATTAGATAAGTGTGGAGGTTATCAACACCGAGAGAACGTAGGGACATAAGGTACTGATACAGGCAGAACAATTCTCATGCATGCCGAGACATCCAATGAAGGACCGATTCCAAAATCTTGCATTGGGACGGGTTAAGAGAAACAAATGTATCCACCAAGCTAAACGAATTTGTAGACAAACGCCAGACATACCAAGAGTTATGAGCCCCCTACTGCCCATACCAGAACATATCTCTTGGACAGAGGAATCCGGATTGTCGATACAAATACGGAGAGAAGCGAAAGGAGTTATTGTGTTATTTCGATTGAAAGGAATACTCGACCAGAAAGTAGAAAATAGAATGCAACATAAAACAATCACTCTCAGTTTCTTGGATGAAGAATACTCACAAGATCTATGGTTTGGTGTATACACAGATGGATCAGCACAGAATGCAATAAAGAATGGGGGATGCAATAAAGAATGGGGGAGCAGGGTTATAACATAGTACCTAAATAACACAAGAGAACACAAAAAGCAACAGGAAAATACTATTACATTTACGATGCGGAAATCCAAGCAATAAAGTTGGCGATAGAAAAACTACTGAACAGTAATCTTGGCCCTCATCTTGTGGTATTTCTGACAGATGCAAGATCAGCGCTTCAGGCACTGTAATCCAGAAAATTACATCTGCAGACCTTATTGAGTGAACTCTGCAAGAACCACAAGGTCACCCTGCAGTGGATCCCATCTCACTGTGGAATACCAGGAAACGAGAGAGCAGATCAGCTGGCAAAGAAAGGCACAACAGGCATACAACCAGATAAACCAGGTACATACCATCAGAAGAAAACAGGTAATTAAATTAATGAGAAGACCACAAGCCCCATATTAGGATGTCTTTTATAATATGGATAGATGGGAACAAGTTGTCTTTATACGCCTCAGAACAGGACACAATAGACTGTACAGTCACATGTATACACAATTCAAGATTGGTACCTCAAGCCACATGGCTTATATTGACACGCGTCGCAGTGTTGCTGAACACATACTCCAAGACTGTACTGAATATAGTAGACTGAGGAAAATCCATTGGCCTATATATACAACACTACAGGCAAACCATATGGGCTACTGCAAGAATTACAAAAAACAACAACAAAAACCCAGTAAGATTTATGCAGGAACGACATTGCAGATAAAGACAATACTTCATGCTAATGAAGGTAGGGTAGCTAATTCAGAAAACCTAGCACCAGTATATTTTACAGTCTTCCATCTGCCGTTGATACGGGCATTTCTTACAAACTGGGCGTTACAAAGGATTTTCCAGGATAACTGTATCTTAACCGTCGATGGTGCACAGACATTCTGCGATCAACCAACGACTACTCTTCTTCATCACCAGCCCTTAAAAGGACGTTAAGTAGGCGTAGCTGGGTTATGTTGTAGTTTGCGTTCATTCTAACAAATCCAACTTCACGCCACTTCTTTTAGTACTGATTTGTCTTTCTTTTTCAATTCCCCCTCGCTTGGCTAGAAGACTGGTTAGTCTTGTTTCAGGAGCACTACTGGGAGGTGGAGTAGGACCTGGGTATGATTCATTGTTCGCCGATCCAGATTACGCAGTCAGCAGCGGCTCTAGTCCTACATCATAATAGTGCACTTTGTAAACTGAGTGTAGTTTATTTCGTTCACAACAAAAACAATCTGCGAGTGACACAGAATTAATATCAGAGATGGAGAATGAATTACAAGATATAATAGACAATAGTCACAGAAAGCAACAAGAATGGTCTCAGTCTGAATAGTAAGAAAACAGAAGTAATGGTTATATCGAGGAAACAATCGCCACCATCGTGCAGAATACAAATAAACAGGACAAATCTAAAGCAAGTACAGAGCATCAAATACTTGGGCACAATAATAAGACCAGATAGAAGAAGCACCACAAAAATAAAAAGCAGAATAGCTCAGACCAAAATAGCATTTCAAAAAAGGAAAAACGTCTTGTGCAACAAATCTATGTTAATAGAAGTGAGAAAGAGAGTTCTTTGATACTATATCGAGCCAATTCTGACATTTGGACGTGAATCATGGACAGTAGACAAACAAATAAAGAGACGATTAGATGCCACAGAGATGAGATTTTCAGAAGAATTTTGAGAGTTCCTCCCTGTTCAGCTAAAAACACCAACGAGGAAATTCTCAAAGAGGCCGACACAAAAAAGTAGCTCCTAAGAAACAGCAGAAAGAAACAATCAACATTTTTCGGGCACATCATGAGAAAAGGAAAGTTGAAATACTTGGTAAAAACTTGCAAAATAGAGGAAAGAGAGATCGCGGACGACAGGGAGAGAAGATACTTGTGATAGGACACGATTGATCGCCTACGTCAACTGGTATGGTACATGAGAGGGATATTTCGGTGTACAATGGATGGTCTATTCCTTTGATCCATAGTCAACCATGACTGACGGAGCTACTATATTCCTTTGATGTTCTTCATGCAGTTGTTTGCCCAACCCCGACTTTGTCTAAGATAAAGCTGCCTCTATAGATGTTGTATAAAGAACAAACACAACGCCATCATTACGTCTATAACAATTGTTTGCTCTTGATTCCGGTGTTGTCAGCAGGGTAAAGTTCACTCACAAGTGGTTATGAAGTGGTGCAGCGCTCCCCCACGGTTTGATGGTCGTGTCGTGGTATGTAGCTCATAGCTGGTGCGTGTTGTAGAGTCAGTTGGTTAAGGTGGTGACGAGAACCAACAGAATTGCGCCCAGAGCGAGTGGCTTCATAATAGTAACAGTCTATTGATGAGATCGTGAATACACTTACACATTACATAGACTTACACACTGCAGCATGGATATGGTCATAACTATGCGCAAATACACACACGTATATATTTTCCTAATTACCGTTACATCTGTTTGATGAGTAGTTTGTTAGGAGAGCTGGGGTGGGAAGTGGCGAGGGAAGACATTGTGAGGAGGAAGTAGATAACAGTTTAAATGTGGTACAAGACACAGCTGTTTGTTTTCATCTCAAAGTGGCATTTTTTGTTCTAATCTTGTAAATTTCGCTGCATTTATATCTTCAGCCTAGTTAGTATATTCCCAATATTTTGACAGTTGATATTTTTTTCACGTGTTTTCTATTATGACACCACTCAAAAATCATTAGATTGTTTAGCTAAATGAAATATTTATGAATTATATTTTAATTGAATAATGCTGCTAACTAAAAGACCAAAGTCAGACAAATCTGTGAGTTTCGGGAAATACGATATTCAATTTGTCATCACTAAAGTTGTTTTTCCACATTTGAAGATAAATCTTCTAATCTCTTGGAATGTATAACAGAAGAAGCACGTATATTTCCCTTTATTAACATTATTTTTTGTTAATTAAAATCGTTTTGTATTGTACAGTTTGTGTGTGTGTGCGTGCGTGCGCGCGCGCGCGCGCGTGTGTGTGTAAAGACCACAGCACTGTGATTCTTACAGGAGGCACTTCACAAATTCGCGCCCCCCCCCCCTTTTCCATCGACACTACTTCTATGTTTCAAGAAAAAGAGAGAACGTCATCTGAATTGTTTCTCCTTTTTTTGTCATGGAAACGGGGAGGTAATTGTTGAAATGGCTTACCATTCATACACATTGCAAGGACAATAAATACCGTTGTATGGTTGTAGTAGATTTCACCTCCATTGACATCGAAGCCTCATATATTATTAGTAACGGCTTGAGTTATTTGAACTATATATCACAGCTACACTAAGGAATATGAAATGGACTACAAAGGACAAGATGTAGGGTTCGATCCCAACCGACGGCTTAAGGTTCACCCAGCCTTAAATGGGTCCCGGATTTTTTTCTGGGAAAGTAAAGCGGCATGGGCGTAATACCGACCACATTACCCCCAAAGTCATGTGGCGAAGGTCTGTAAAATTTATGATCACTAAACCATATCATACAAAGAATTAGACAACAAAGTGAAAAGTTCGGCAAGAAGAGATACAATAGCTTATATAGACAACTTGGCAGAGAAAGCAGAGACAGCTACAATTACAGGAGACAGCAGAACTCTCTATACTGTACAAAAGATGCTGACAAACACCTATACATCCAGTGGAACACCAATTCTAGACAAATCTGGATTAATGCTAACAACAAGCGCAGACATAAAAGCCCGTTGGCGGAACACTTCAAAGAAATTCTTAACCGTCCACTACCTCACAGTTTAATAGATTTTGAAGCTGAAACACCAGCAGCAGAATTAGATGTAAATTTAGATGACTTCACCTTGAGTGAAATAGAAACCACCTTAAGCTAATGACCAATAACAAGGCTGCTGGAGAGGATAAGTTAACAGCTGAGATCCTCAAGGCAATTGATAGCCATAATTTAATACATCTCCAAAAAATGTTCAACATCATTTGGAAAACAGAGAAGACGCCTCATAAATGGAAAAAAGGAATCATTGTTAAGATCCCAAAAAAGGGCAATCTTAGAGATTGTAACAACTGGAGAGGCGTGACACTTTTGTCAGTTGCCTCAAAGTTATTCTGTAAAATCATCCTAAATAGAATAAAGGATTCAATAGATACAGTAATGCGTGAAGAACAGGCTGGGTTTAGAAAAGGGAGAAGCTGTCTTGACCACATTTTCACTCTACGACTTATATTGGAGGAACACATTGAAAAGCAAAAACCTTTTGTACTTAACTTCATCGACTTCAAAAAGCATTTGATAGTATTCATAGAGATTATTTGTGGAAAATTCTGAAGCAATATGGCTTACCATCAAAAATCATAAATATTTTCAAAGACATGTATGATGGTTACACATGTGCAGTTCGAACAGAGGAAGGACTGAGCGAATGTTTCCCAATAGAAACTGGGGTTAAACAAGGATGTATTTTATCGCCCTTGTTATTTGGAATTGTTATGGACTTCATAATGAAGAAATGCTGCACTGGTAATAAAGGCATCGAATGGATACAAGGAGACCATTTGGAGGACCTCGACTTTGCTGGTGACATAGTTCTCATCAGCAGTCAGATAAAAACGATGCAGGAAAACACAAATGAACTATCATCAATAGCCAGCAAAATTGGGCTTGAGGTCAATCATGAAAAGACTAAAGTCATGAAAAGTTTAATTCCAACAAGTGACAAAATATACATGGAAAACAAACCAGTAGAAGAGATCGATCACTTTATCTATCTTGGAAGTCACATTGATCGAGAAGGGGATACGAGCAAAGAAATTAGAATCAGACTGGCTAAAGCAGCAATGTCTTTCAGAAGCCTTGAAAAGTTGTGGAAATCAAAACTCATTAGCACAAACACAAAACTTAGGCTATTCAAATCAAATGTACTATCAACCCTTACGTCTGCGTGTGAAAGCTGGAAAACAACAAGAGATATAGAAACAAAGTTGAACGCATTCGAAAATAAATGTCTAAGGAAAATACTTGGTATAGAATGGAACGAATTCAAAACAAACGAGGAAATTAGAGAAATCGCCAATCAACCACTAATATCTTCAGTAATAAAGAAAAGACGATGGTCATACGTTGGACATGTGATGAGAAGAGATAATAATCGAATAGCAAAGCAAGCCCTCATATGGGAAACAACAGGTAAAAGAAAAAGAGGAAGACCCAGGGAGACACTGAGAAGAACATTGATGAGAGAGGCAAGAGCAGCAGGAATCGGCTCCCTCAATGAGATAGAACTGCTTGCACAGAACAGAGACAGATGGCGAGATTTGATAAAATATCTTTAAAAGAAAACTGCTAGAACAAAAATTCATATAGGAGAAGGTGTATCTTGGTCTACGCCCTATGGGCCGGTTACGGCTCGAAAGGTCAATAGATAGAAAACCATATTCCCTAAACGCCACTTTGCGTGACGGGGGTACTTTTTTTTTTGACACTAAGGAATACGGTGAGTGGTTAACATTGACATTGAACTCATTGAGCTGGAATGTGTTGTTTATGCCGATAAAATATAGTGGAGTCGTGGCCTCCGTTGCCTCCTGTGAATATCAGCCGCTGCCTTGCTGTCCTTATAAGTGACCAGTCTTACACCCTGACAGAAGTGACTTGGTGAATGAATCATGTAGAACAAGCTGCCGCCACTGATATCTCTGAGCTTCCTCGCTGAGGAGGTTTTTTTCTTCTGAAAACACCCCAATACTTGTGACGTCTTTAGCTATAGTCGGCTGACCTTATTTTACCCACAATCGCCCCCTGCTCGTAATGTTGAAAACGTCACAACTATTGGTCGGTCCCCCATCAGCGGGCAGGCTCAGAGATATCGGTGGCGACGGACAGCCAACAGATCATGTTGCCAGCACAGTCTGTGGTGGCACGTCGATTTGCCGTCTTGTCTGTCACTATCTTCCATCTCCCAATCCTCATACCAAATACTGCTCTGTCATCTTGTCTCATTTCGTTCTAGACCGCCTCCGTGTCTCGAGTATTATTGAGTCCGTCTCATTTACACTACACTACACTACACTACACTACACTACACTACACTACACTACACTACACTACACTACACTACACTACACTACACTACACTACACTACACTACACTACACTACACTACACTACACTACACTACACTACACTACACTACACTACACTACACTACACTACACTACACTACACTACACTACACTACACTACACTACACTACACTACACTACACTACACTACACTACACTACACTACACTACACTACACTACACTACACTACACTACACTACACTACACTACACTACACTACACTACACTACACTACACTACACTACACTACACTACACTACACTACACTACACTACACTACACTACACTACACTACACTACACTACACTACACTACACTACACTACACTACACTACACTACACTACACTACACTACACTACACTACACTACACTACACTACACTACACTACACTACACTACACTACACTACACTACACTACACTACACTACACTACACTACACTACACTACACTACACTACACTACACTACACTACACTACACTACTACACTACACTACACTACACTACACTACACTACACTACACTACACTACACTACACTACACTACACTACACTACACTACACTACACTACACTACACTACACTACACTACACTACACTACACTACACTACACTTCACTACACTACACTACACTACACTTCACTACACTATTATATTTGCTTGATGACGTTGTCCCCATAGTCTCACTACAGGCAAGCTGACGTATGGATGTTCACATGCTCCTTCTAATATCCGCCATCTTTCACACTGACCTTCTGTTCGTTACTGGCGGCAAACAAAATAATTCCCGTGCATACATTTGTATAGCACATGCTCGTAGCAGTCTTTATTTATTCTATCTTAATCCTACCTATAATTGTATTTATTATAAGTATATGGCATCCCCGGCGTGTCTTAAAATGATTAAATTAAACAATAACAATTAAGTTGACTAAATCTGTTATCAGAAATCCCGTCCGTTTCTTTAGTGATCTGTTGGTTCCTTCCCCCCCCCCCCCCCCCCTCTTTGCTACCGATCATCTTAGTTTTGCCATCTTGAGAAACATAACACGGAGATAGCTTTAGTAACTGGTGGTGATGTCTGTAAATCAATCCTCTCTTCTATCTTGCTATCCCATTCATTTCTGCTGGTCATATCTATTTCCCTCTCTCTTATTTCAATTTTCCTTATATTTCCACACAATTTCCTTCCTTCCCTAGCCTACTCTCCCATTCTTTCCTTACCTCTCCGTCCCACTCTAACCCCCGTACTCATTCCGTCTCTCGGAGACTTTGTGCTGCACGAGAGCTATTAGCAATGAGGCTACCTCCTTCACAACCTGCTGCTTTAACTGTGTGGCGTTCGAACCGGCTGAAACAGTGAATAATGACAGCAGCACGAACCGGCTGAAACAGTGAATAATGACAGCAGCACGAACCGGCTGAAACAGTGAATAATGACAGCAGCACGAACCGGCTGAAACAGTGAATAATGACAGCAGCACGAACCGGCTGAAACAGTGAATAATGACAGCAGCACGAACCGGATGAAACAGTGAATAATGACAGCAGCACGAACCGGCTGAAACAGTGAATAATGACAGCAGCACGAACCGGCTGAAACAGTGAATAATGACAGCAGCACGAACCGGATGAAACAGTGAATAATGACAGCAGCACGAACCGGCTGAAACAGTGAATAATGACAGCAGCACGAACCGGATGAAACAGTGAATAATGACAGCAGCACGAACGGCTGAAACAGTGAATAATGACAGCAGCACGAACCGGCTGAAACAGTGAATAATGACAGCAGCACGAACCGGCTAAAACAGTGAATAATGACAGCAGCACGAACCGGATGAAACAGTGAATAATGACAGCAGCACGAACCGGCTGAAACAGTGAATAATGACAGCAGCACGAACCGGCTGAAACAGTGAATAATGACAGCAGCACGAACCGGCTGAAACAGTGAATAATGACAGCAGCACGAACCGGATGAAACAGTGAATAATGACAGCAGCACGAACCGGCTGAAACAGTGAATAATGACAGCAGCACGAACCGGCTGAAACAGTGAATAATGACAGCAGCACGAACCGGCTGAAACAGTGAATAATGACAGCAGCACGAACCGGATGAAACAGTGAATAATGACAGCAGCACGAACCGGCTGAAACAGTGAATAATGACAGCAGCACGAACCGGCTGAAACAGTGAATAATGACAGCAGCACGAACCGGCTGAAACAGTGAATAATGACAGCAGCACGAACCGGATGAAACAGTGAATAATGACAGCAGCACGAACCGGCTGAAACAGTGAATAATGACAGCAGCACGAACCGGCTGAAACAGTGAATAATGACAGCAGCACGAACGGCTAAAACAGTGAATAATGACAGCAGCACGAACCGGATGAAACAGTGAATAATGACAGCAGCACGAACCGGCTGAAACAGTGAATAATGACAGCAGCACGAACCGGCTGAAACAGTGAATAATGACAGCAGCACGAACGGCTGAAACAGTGAATAATGACAGCAGCACGAACCGGATGAAACAGTGAATAATGACAGCAGCACGAACCGGCTGAAACAGTGAATAATGACAGCAGCACGAACCGGCTGAAACAGTGAATAATGACAGCAGCACGAACCGGCTGAAACAGTGAATAATGACAGCAGCACGAACCGGATGAAACAGTGAATAATGACAGCAGCACGAACCGGCTGAAACAGTGAATAATGACAGCAGCACGAACCGGCTGAAACAGTGAATAATGACAGCAGCACGAATCGGCTGAAACAGTGAATAATGACAGCAGCAGCAGCTTCGTGGATACTGGGAGACGAACAAATAACAAGGAGCAAAGTCTCTCACACTTTCTGTTGGAGGTGATATAACTTGCGGCGATATGTAGAATCATCACTTCCACAGCAGCGCAATTTGTCATTGCTCGATGTTGGGACGCGTACATGCAGGTTTGTTCACTTCATCTACCCTGCTCTTGTCAACCTGCACTCTTATTATCCTAGAAATCCTAGGATTACTTCCGTAATCTATTGCCATAGATAGACGGCCGTTGGGTACTATAACATATTGCCATAGAATAGACGGCCGTTGGGTACTATAACATATTGCCATAGAATAGACGGCCGTTGGGTACTATAATATATTGCCATAGAATAGACGGCCGTTGGGTACTATAGCATATTCCCATAGAATAGACGGCCGTTGGGTACTATAGCATATTCCCATAGAATAGACGGCCGTTGGGTACTATAGCATATTCCCATAGAATAGACGGCCGTTGGGTACTATAACATATTGCCATAGAATAGACGGCCGTTGGTACTATAGCATATTCCCATAGAATAGACGGCCGTTGGGTACTATAACATATTGCCATAGAATAGACGGCCGTTGGGTACTATAACATATTCCCATAGAATAGACGGCCGTTGGGTACTATAACATATTGCCATAGAATAGACGGCCGTTGGGTACTATAACATATTGCCATAGAATAGACGGCCGTTGGGTACTATAACATATTGCCATAGAATAGACGGCCGTTGGTACTATAGCATATTCCCATAGAATAGACGGCCGTTGGGTACTATAACATATTGCCATAGAATAGACGGCCGTTGGGTACTATAGCATATTGCCATAGAATAGACGGCCGTTGGGTACTATAAGATATTTCCTCTGTCCCCAGTTATTATGATTTTGAAACAACCCTAATAATATATGATTGCAATCACATGGGGGAGTTCCACTAGTGAACTGACGACAACAGGTTTGTTTCGAATCAACAGCGGTTTGCTTCACGCAGCCTTCAATGGGCGTCGCTTTTGTTTATGGAAAAGGAAACAACTCACTGGCGTAGTACTGGCCAAATTAAATATAGTAAAATAGCGAGTAACACCATGTTCTTTACAGGTCATATAACGTGACTTCCTGGCGTCCGTCTTTCCTTTGTTTAAATATCTGAATGTGCATTTTAAATCAGTTGTAGTGACATCATACTTGTGACCACATGGAACTAAGCCTTTAAAGCCGCTCTTATGATAATTACACTAATGTGCCCAGTAAATAAGCTCTTGAAGCAGCTCTCATGATATCACACAGATACCCCCATTAAATACGCTCCTTAGACATGTCTGTCATCTACCCTTACCACGTGGCCCCGAGTGCAGTAGATATACACCCCCCCCCCCCCCCCGATGTATAAAGTTCACAAATATTCAATTCGCTTGTGACCAGACACCACCTGTTATGACCTTCAGAATTACTAGGGTGTGTGAAAATGTCAACATTATAAATGTTATTATTGTGTGTCGATGAAACTGTCCAAGTTGTAACACCTGTTTTATGCAGAACCATCGACAACTCTTACTTCCTGTGCGAGGAGTCGAATTGTTTTCTTGTCAGCTCATTTCTTATATTGTTTCGTGTTTTTAAAAAGTAACGATTTCGTTGTTTTGTACATTTAGCGGAGAGAAACAATCACATCATTGCTACTTAAAATAACAAAATAAAGAAGATTTAGATAGCTCACAACCGTCTCTGTGTGCTGATTTTGCTTAATGGGTAGTGTTTCTAGTGTGTCTGATGCAATTGATATCTGATGTCGTGTGTTTTTAGCACGTTCAGTCTCAATACAAATATCTTATAGCATGAGACATGTCTAATATTGAAAGGGAGCACAAACAATAGATTTGAAGAGTCCGACATTATTCATTATTATTAAAAATAATATTTACATGCCTACTCGACACAAAGCAGGTGCTATGGAAACATGACAGATGATTAGTCATTGTAAGAAGCGACAGTATGGTGGGAGCTTGTTAAAAGAACCAGCGGAAAACGTTGAACACTGTCCTTCACCGCCTCCCCGCAATGTCTTTTGAATAAGACTGATCAGTATAGGAGCCAAACGAGCTGGCATCACAAAAGGAAACCAGCTACCTACAAATATCATGCTGAAGTCTGATGTTTTTGACGGAAAGACGCAGTTTGATGTAAACGACAACACAACGCTTCTAAGCCCAAATAACGCCTTTTAAAGTACGGACGACGAAGAGGAGTAGCCGTCGGGCGTGCACAGCAGCAGAAGAATGCAAATATAGTCTCAGTTGGTCTTGAGGCAAGACGCCAGTCTTGAAGAACGGATTAACACACACACCATTCACACACACACACACCATTCAGTTGCTGGTCTCTAGGGACTTGGCCAGAGGTGAAAGCTGGCGAACGGAAACAAAATAATTCTTATTTCCAACATCTTTTGGAACACTACCACTTGGCCAAGGCGCACGATGTCAACATTACCGCTTTGAGAAGCCCCGTTCTCCCTGAGCTTGAGTAGTCAGTTTTCTCTCTCCTTACGTAACTGTACCCTCATCTTGCAGGCATCTCGCCAGCGCGCTCGGTGGACAAACTGTTTCCGGGAAGGCCCGAGGTTACCGGCCGCGCCAGATGTCTGTGGAGACCATTCACTTTGACTGTATATTATACTTGCAGTGGACGTTCGCGCACTGTTTGCCTCGAGGCTGGCGAAGCGTCGAATTCGCGCCGGGTAATATTTTGATTGTGTACAATTTATCTCCTGTGTGAAGATTATGTTTGTATAAAAGTTCGCAGCATTTTGGAGTGGGGAGCTTTCCATCTAGTTCTTGTGTGAGTACATTCCTTCACATTCTTGATGTGTGTGTGCGCGCATCTTCCTGGCAGTGAGTTCAATATTATCTGACGTGAGTAGTATTACTTTCGCATATTATTCTTACCTATTTTATATTAACTGTATTGTTTGTTTACATTTGTGTGTATTATAATTTATAAGTACCACCATGTCAATATTGATTATTCGCCGCTGACTTAAGCTTAATGAGTTCTCTAGAGAGGGGCCAATTTCCTGCGTATTTTCTGACCAATTAAAACGCGCGCATGTTGATGAGCCGTGAAATAGTCGATCGAGAGGACAAATGTTGAACATTGAGTCATGGGGCCAGTTATGCTATAATAGTGAAAGACCAGGGCGATTATACAACGAAATAATATCACGAGCAGATCTTTAGTGTCATTTAGGTGTGGGCGTTACGGTAAACGTAGTCCTATAGATTGTTGTTATGTGTTTAGAGATGTCAAATGTGCGAGGCCTTTTCTGACTGTATTTGAGTATTGGCTGTAAACTTCGTTCCAGGGAATGACATTAGGCTCTCTGATACATGTAAGTACGGTACGAACAGGCTATTGCACAATGAGTCTTGTTGAATTTAAATTACAAAAATTAGCTACTGATATATGTCTTAACACAGTAGGCCTTAACATGGTACGACAAAAAGACAAGCTAGACTCGTTGTAATAACAAACAGATTGTCTGTTAAGAGAGGTCAGTAGATGAGTGCAGAGACTCTTAGCTAACTAGTTTTAATAACAACACACATGGCAATGGATTTGGCTCATCTGCTACCATGTTATTGTTATTATTATTTTTCTTTATTCTCCCAATCGCCAGCTCTACTACTGCTTCGCATGATCTGTGCAATGGAACTCGTGGTTATGTTCATTAAGAGGCGGTTCACATAAGTTTAACGGCTACATTTTCAAACACGTCAGAGAGAGAGAGAGAGAGGGAGCAGTACTGTTTTGCCAGGTTTTGGAACGTTTTCCTCGTACATTTTCCTCGTCATATCTGTGCTGTGTGTATTGTATAGGTAGGTTCGGGGGTGTAAACACAGTCAGAATAATTCATCAGTAGCGTACACACAACTACTGCATTGCTCTCTCTCTCTTTCTCTCTCTCTCTCCCCCCCCCCCCACACACACCCCTCATTATTTTCAGTAAAAAAAAACCGAACTATTTACCCACTTTGACATATGCTGTGTAGTGTTGTATGAGCTATTTCTCTTTCCGCCATCCTTTCTATACACAGACAAAGTCTGTTAGCCTTCATATCCCTGTATATATTGTAGAGAAATATCTCAGCACAGCACACCAACTCCGTAGCACCCGCCGTACAGGCGACGGTATTTTCAGAAATCAGGCCCATTTGTTTTTTAACTACTTGGTCCGGGCAGCGACATTACTGTACACTTGCTCCTTTCGACTTGTTCGCACGTTTCTATCCTGGGCTAGATGTACTGTGGCACACATGCAGGATTTCTGTAATTGTGTAGCCTAGAATTGTTATAGGCACGTGGTGATGGATGACTGGGCCAATTCTCAAGGAGGAAAGAAACAAGAGACTGTCACATATAGGGAATGAGGCGTTAGTGCACTCATATTTTAAAATAGATCTTTTAGGGAATGAGGCGTTAGTGCACTCATATTTTAAAATAGATCTTTTAGGGAATGAGGCGTTAGTGCACTCATATTTTAAAATAGATCTTTTAGGGAATGAGGCGTTAGTGCACTCATATTTTAAAATAGATCTTTTAGGGCCGGGTGAATCTGGTATTTGTCGTTCTGGATCGAAGTCCAAACTCTTGCCCTTAGTAGTTTATTCCACTAACCGCGAGTTACAGCGGATTTCTCAATGCATGACCGAAACGTTGATCCATTTTCTTGTGTGTTTAATACGGGTGTAGTTTCGACAATTTTTGTTTAAATGTCATTATCTCTCGTTGTTTTGTTCTAGTGACATTTATTTTGTGTTTCCCTAAGTAAATACTTTGTATAAACTAACATACACTATCGACACAATTAGTGCAATCGTCATTGTTTGACATTCCAAGCTGCGACAACTTTCTCATTGTAGTACACGTTAAAGCTGTTGACATGACACATACGAGTTAACGTATCTTATCTGATGTTGACGCACTAACAGTATCAAAAGTATAAAAACTACAGTTACACTCACTGTAACCACAACCATTTGTGAAATCTGCCGCATACTTTTGTGGTTCAAACATTATCAGGTGGTCTGAGTTAACAACTAATACAGTCGAGACTATATATCGTTACCAATACGAGCTAATGAGCTGAACAAGTCACGATTTCATAACAGGTTTGTTAGATTCAAGTAGTGTGATCAATACCTCGCAGTTTGATACGTCCGTGGCGTACTGTTAGATCGTTGGCCTAGCTAGACGGGGAATCATGGTGCAATCCCAGCGTTTTCTTCATTTCTTGAATTGACCAGCCGAAATGTAGGGAGGTAATTACAGCGAAAAGTCATTCACCCGTTGCTCCAAAATGCAGCGAAGTTAATGCACCACTACGCTACAACAACACATGTCATGTGACGGTTAGTTGTTTTACGTCAGCAAAGTCGTGGTCCAGTTGGTGCAGCGGAAATAGAATTGGGTGACTTGCCGGGAGAGAGCACTGTGACCAGGCTTCCCTTAAAAACATGTGCCCAAGGGAAGTGGAGACCGTATCCATGCCTGTGTTGTGATATACAACTTCATGCCTATAATGCTTCTGTGTTGTGACATATTCTTCCTTGGCTATAATGCTTCTGTGTTGTGACATATTCTTCCTGGCTATATAATGCTTCTGTGTTGTGACATATTCTTCCTTGGCTATAATGCTTCTGTGTTGTGACATATTCTTCCTTGGCTATATAATGCTTCTGTGTTGTGACATATTCTTCCTTGGCTATAATGCTTCTGTGTTGTGACATATTCTTCCTTGGCTATATAATGCTTCTGTGTTGTGACATATTCTTCCTTGGCTATATAATGCTTCTGTGTTGTGACATATTCTTCCTTGGCTATATAATGCTTCTGTGTTGTGACATATTCTTCCTTGGCTATATAATGCTTCTGTGTTGTGACATATTCTTCCTTGGCTATAATGCTTCTGTGTTGTGACATATTCTTCCTTGGCTATAATGCTTCTGTGTTGTGACATATTCTTCCTTGGCTATAATGCTTCTGTGTTGTGACATATTCTTCCTTGGCTATATAATGCTTCCGTGTTGTGACATATTCTTCCTTGACTATAATGCTTCTGTGTTGTGATATACAACTTCCTTGACTATAATGCTTCTGTGTTGTGATATACAACTTCCTTGGCTATAATGCTTCTGTGTTGTGATATACAACTTCCTTGGCTATAATGCTTCTGTGTTGTGACATATTCTTCCTTGGCTATAATGCTTCTGTGTTGTGATATACAACTTCCTTGGCTATAATGCTTCTGTGTTGTGATATACAACTTCCTTGGCTATAATGCTTCTGTGTTGTGACGTATTCTTCCTTGGCTATAATGCTTCTGTGTTGTGACATATTCTTCCTTGGCTATAATGCTTCCGTGTTGTGACGTATCATCATCTTCATCGAGTGCCGTCTCCGCAACGAAGGTTGGCTACCATGGAGCGCCATTCTGCTCTGTCTCTTGCTTTGATGGTGCATGTTGTCATAGGCTGATTTGCCCATCTTTTGATGTTACTCTTCCATGTTAGTCTTGGTCTGCCTCTGCCTCTTTTACCTTGTAGTTTCCCCTCCAGGATTACTTTTAGTAGGCTATTGTGTCTTTTAACATGGCCAAGAATCGCATTTGTCTTGTTTGAATTGTGCTTTGTAGTTATCTTTTCATTTTTAGTTGTTGTAAGACTTCATCGTTTGTTTTCTTTTCCTTCCATCCAATTCTACCTATTATTCTATAAATCCACATTTCAAAGGTTTCAATTTTCTGTTCTGTTTTCTTGTCTAATGTCCATGTTTCTGCACCATATAGGAATATTGATAAGATGTAACATTTTGATATTCTTAGTTTTAGCCCTGGTGTTATTTGTTTTGATGTTAGTATGTTCTTCATGACATTAAAATTACTTTTTGCCATTCCTATTATTTTGTTTATTTCAGTTGTACATTTTCCATCACTGGTTATAGTATGTCCAAGGTAGTTGTAGTTCTGAACTGTCTCCAGGTCTATTCCTTCAATTTTGATATCCACTTGTGGGTTTTGAGTATTTTCTTTGTTTATGATCATAGTTTTGGGAGCCGCGATAGCTCAGTGGTTAGTGAACTGGACTACCACGGACAAGGGGTAGGGTTCGATCCCAACCGACGGCTTCCGGGTTCACCCAGCCTTATATGGGTACCGGATTTTTTCTGGGAAAGTAAAGCGGCACGGGCGTAATACTGACCACATTACCCCAAAAATCATGTGCTGAAGGTCTGTAAAATATAGGGTCACTAACACCATATTTCCCTATACGCCACTTGGCGTGACGGGGGTACTTTACTTTACTTTTTATGAGCATAGTTTTAGTCTTTTTAATATTCATATCTAGTCCATATTTTTTGCTTGTCATGTTTATTTCATTAAGTAATTGTTGTAGATCTTTAGGATTTTCTGCTAGTAGTATAGTATCGTCAGCATATCTTAGGCTATTGATTATCTTTCCATTAATTTGTAGGCCTGGCATATCTATAATGTTTTTAAAGATCTGCTCAGTGTATAGATTGAACAAGCTTGGTGATAGGATGCATCCCTGTCTTATTCCTCTTTTTATATCAATGGGTGTAGAACTCTCTTTGTTATATTTTATTATTGCTGTTTGCTTCCAGTATAGATTACATATTAGTCGTATGTCCATGCCATCTATATGTATCTCTTTTAGGCATTCTATAAGTTGTTTGTGGTGTACTCTATCAAAAGCTTTGGTGTAGTCTATGAAGCAGGCATATATTGGTTTGTTTACTTCTGTGTACTTTTCGATTAATGTTCTCATGCAGAATATGGCTTCTTTTGTCCCGCTATTTTTTCTAAATCCAAATTGTTGCTCATCAAATTCAGTATTGATTTTATTCTGAATCCTTCCTTGTATAACTTTTAGCAAGATTTTTGTAACATGGCTCATTAGGCTTATTGTTCTAAAGTCACTGCATTCAACTGCACCATTCTTTTTAGGCAATGCAATGAAAGTTGATGTTTTTAGTTCATTTGTTATGTATCCTGTATGGTATATGTCGTTATGGTATATGTGACGTATACTCCATCCAATACATCACCAAGTACACCCGACTACGAATGTTTCACGTACCGTCTCAGCAGCTGCCAGTCGACTAACTAGTTATTCAGCTCTCACCTGTTTCCGCCCCGTTTGAGATATTTCATTGAAACAACTACACTCATTCAAGGTCACTTTGACGACAAGTGATCGTTAACGTCGTTTGTGTTCTTACACACAAACATTTCTTGTTTGCTGTTCTAGGTTAGCAGCGCAGTTCCCACAATCATGTATAGGATTGCAGCACATAATGTTATAGAAATTCGTGAAGTTTTTAGCCTCACGCTGCTAAGACGTGCCATTTGAATGCGATGTCAGACACGATTTTTCATGCTGTTTGCTATCTTCTCTAAATTAGCGAGCTAAGTATACACATTTGTATAGACTGATTGTACGTCATGTACACAATTTCATCCTAGTCACGGCTAGCTATGTACATTTTTACTGAGTCCATGGTGAATCGGGTAATATTTATAACTGAGTCGCTGACGAGAAATATAAATATTTACAACCGGATCGACGCAAGTGACTCAGCAGTCAACACTGCCTCTGAATAATCTAAGCGCTAACCACTGCACCACTCCCACAACCATCACCGAGTGCTAAAAACCACGTATATTTTGGGAGAGTTGACACATTTCCTTCCTTATTGCCACGTTTTCTGTTATTTCATTCGTTCTTGTCTATTAACGTTGTCGGGCGTCGGAAAGTGCGTGACAATGCAACACGTGAGTAGGGGCGGCCAGGTGTCGCATGTTTGCTGTAACGTGGGATACTGTCACGTCTGTTCAACAAGAAATAATTCGACTGAGTGCAGGGATTCAAACCATCTGCTAGCGAATTTGTGCTACCGAGTTATTTTAATAACGTAATGCCGATTCTTATAGATGCGTATATCTGAATTGAGAATACGACTTTGACATTAGTTGGATTATCAACAGAAAATGATAACGTTTAGACTTTGAACAAGCCGCAACAGATTGAAGTACCATCTTTTCAACACTCGACGGGGGTAGCAGCCTCTGATGAATGTGACTGTGACGCACGAAAAATGACTGCTGAACATTTCTACAATCGTGCCCAACATATGATGAACATAGAAGGAAGGCTGTTGTCATCATCACCGGCCCATACCGGGAGAATCTGTATGGAGATAATCATCAGCCTTAAGATGACGAACGCTTTCTTCGAGATTATTATTTTTTCCCCGCTGGTTTGACGTCTAGAGTTACTAGCTGGCAGTTCTGGTGCTGAGTGTGATCTCACTCATGATAAAGAGGGCATCGCCAAGTTTGTTCTTCATCTCTTAAGAGAAGAGGAGGAGGATGAATGGGACTGGTATGTATACTTTGAGAGACTGATGAAAACACTGGGTCGGACGGTGGCGCGGATATGGGGATGTCTCGACTGCAATTAAACTTACTCCAAGAATAGAATAAAATAACGGCTAGAGTTGTACACAGAAGAAAAACACAAATGAACGTTGTTCACATCTACAGCTCATGTCAGGAGTATTTTAGCAGTAAAGAGATTCGTGAACTTTCTCGCTGTTGTTTGTTTCATTACTTCATCGAGTCACTCATTTTTACAGGGATCGGTGTTCGTGTGTGTGCATCTCGGAATGATCTTTAGGTCGTGAAGTCAACTTGTGCTACTTGTAGACCGATGATAAAACACACGTAAGTGCTGAGTTGAAGAATCATTAATGAGGTAGACATTTAACACGTGCAAATAGGAGCAACATCAGTTGTATTAGAGGAATCACCAACACACTGGGTTTAGTCAAACAAAACAAATAATGGAAGCAGACACACAAGAGACCCCTAGAGTTTCCTACCATTCCTAGTCATGCATATTTTAAACTGCAATCGTTGAACTACTATTTTGTTGATTATCTCTCTTTGATGCGAATAAGGTGAGCCACAGCTGACCAAGCTTTGTACTCACCTCACAGTGAAGCACCAACATTTGTCGCAGCGGAACGAAGATGGTCTTTGAAGTAGTCGTATGTGCAGGTCCTAGTATGTCTCATTGTGCATGCATGTCGGGGGGACAGTGTAAGACATCGCCATCTCCGAGAGTCATTCTGCCAACATGATAGGAGAATGAGAACGAGCGGAGAAAACCGTGGACACGACATGAGCGTCAGCCGAGAGATAACATTTACATATTTCAATCGTGAGGCTAAAATGTTCACTTACAAGCGTTAGCAAAGCGCAGATCGTGTTTGGATTGACAGTGAACACAAAGGAAACAAGTGGCGATCTACAATACAGGGAATACAAAGGTAATGTGTGGCGGTCTACAATACAGGGAATACAAAGGTAATGTGTGGCGGTCTACAATACAGGGAATACAAAGGTGATGTGTGGCAGTCTACAATACAGGGAATACAAAGGTGATGTGTGGCGGTCTACAATACAGGGAATACAAAGGTAATGTGTGGCGGTCTACAATACAGGGAATACAAAGGTGATGTGTGGCGGTCTACAATACAGGGAATACAAAGGTAATGTGTGGCGGTCTACAATACAGGGAATACAAAGGTGATGTGTGGCGGTCTACACAGAAGATACACGGAACACAAAGGAAACATGTGTCGGTCTACAGAAGAAACTGTTTCCTAAATTGTAGGGGCTCTGAAGAACCACAGTGTGTGGAAACGATTGTTGCTGCTAGACTGTCTACTTCAAGATTATTGAATCAGAGCTGATATAGACTCTAGTCCTGTGAGGGGAGCCTGAAAAATAATAAGTTTGAGGCTAGTGGGTATTATCGAAGAGGGAGGACAGGTCCCGTACTAAAATATCGTGTTTAATTCAAACGTACTGGGCCAAAAGCTGTACAGAAAATATTGCGTTTTATTCAGATGTACTGGGCCAAAGGCTCGAAATTTGCAGCCTGGCTGCAAGCCATAACAAAGCGTAAAGTTACATTATGTCAAGCTCTTTATGGCGGATGATAGCGACTAGCATTTACCAGGACAAAAGGCAACAGTCACACAAGAAGCCGGTGGAATATAGGCGCTACAAGCTGTAGCTGGTCGCATGCTGATATCGGTCTATCATCTCGCTAGATGCCCACAATACTAGCAGCAACAACTATATAAATATATCATTTTGTGAGATGTGGCAGTGAATCATCTAGATGTGGAACATCTGATCATCTCATATGGAATGCACTATCGTTGTTTTATATAGGACATTGTTCGAGAGATACCATTGAAAAGTTGTGCGATTCCGTCATTAGATGATGAGATTTGAACTATATGGAGTTGCGCAATGATCAAACTGATGTCTCAGGTATATTTGATGCGCTAAATATATTCTGTAGAAGTGTACCAACAAATGAGGCCAGTTAAGAAATTGTGTAGGGTTATCTCTCATATTATCTCCCGTGTTCTGTGTAGATAACGATAACCTAATTGATACAGGTTGATGGGGTTGGGGTTTATTTCTATATATTCATATTGTTCAATGATAAAATACTTGGTAGCAGATACTATTGTAGAGGTGATTCAGTCTCACTATAGTGAGTTATTGTGTCTTGAGGGTGGGAGGGGGAGGGAAGAGTGAAGTGTCTCTCTATACTGACCCGAGTTATTGTGAAAGTGGGTGATGGGAGGGAGGGAGGTGCGTTGTAGTCTCTATACAAATCTCAATGGTTCTGCTGTGAAGCTTGCCAATCTAGTGTTTGTATCTCGCTACTATTATCGACCCTTATTTTATTTATTTATTTTTGTGGGGGTGGGGTGGGGAGGGGGACTGGATCAACCAAGGCGGATACTTCACGGTTAGACTGTAAAGTGTATAGACCGTCGTGAAGACGTTAACGACAATCGTTAACCCGGCCTCTGACTAGCTCAGGACAAGACGTTAACGACAATCGTTGACCCGGCCTCTGACTAGCTCAGGACAAGACGTTAACGACAATCGTTAACCCGGCCTCTGACTAGCTCATGACAAGACGTTAACGACAATCGTTAACCCGGCCTCTGACTAGCTCATGACAAGACGTTAATGACAATCGTTGACCCGGCCTCTGACTAACTCATGACAAGACGTTAACGACAATCGTTGACCCGGCCTCTGACTAGCTCATGACAAGACGTTAACGACAATCGTTGACCCGGCCTCTGACTAGCTCATGACAAGACGTTAACGACAATCGTTAACCCGGCCTCTGACTAGCTCAGGACAAGACGTTAACGACAATCGTTGACCCGGCCTCTGACTAGCTCAGGACAAGACGTTAACGACAATCGTTGACCCGGCCTCTGACTAGCTCAGGACAAGACGTTAACGACAATCGTTGACCCGGCCTCTGACTAGCTCAGGACAAGACGTTAACGACAATCGTTGACCCGGCCTCTGACTAGCTCATGACAAGACGTTAACGACAATCGTTAACCCGGCCTCTGACTAGCTCAGGACAAGACGTTAATGACAATCGTTGACCCAGCCTCTGACTAGCTCAGGACAAGACGTTAACGACAATCGTTGACCCGGCCTCTGACTGACTCTTGACAAGACGTTAACGACAATCGTTAACCCGGCCTCTGACTGACTCTTGACAAGACGTTAACGACAATCGTTGACCCGGCCTCTGACTAGCTCATGACAAGACGTTAACGACAATCGTTAACCCGGCCTCTGACTGACTCTTGACAAGACGTTAACGACAATCGTTAACCCGGCCTCTGACTAGCTCATGACAAGACGTTAACGACAATCGTTAACCCGGCCTCTGACTAGCTCATGACAAGACGTTAACGACAATCGTTAACCCGGCCTCTGACTAGCTCATGACAAGACGTTAACGACAATCGTTAACCCGGCCTCTGACTAGCTCAGGACAAGACGTTAACGACAATCGTTGACCCGGCCTCTGACTAGCTCAGGACAAGACGTTAACGACAATCGTTAACCCGGCCTCTGACTAGCTCAGGACAAGACGTTAACGACAATCGTTAACCCGGCCTCTGACTAGCTCAGGACAAGACGTTAACGACAATCGTTAACCCGGCCTCTGACTAGCTCATGACAAGACGTTTGTGCCTCTACATAAATTATGCTAATTAATATGGTGGTGTTGCCATGTCAACGGTGCAACCCAGCACATGAGTAGTTTACTGTCATTGTTGAATTGCCTACTCTAGTGCATGCTACAGCCAGGCTGAAGGCTGGGGAGTACACGAGCTATGTTGCGACGGTTACAGGTCGTTGCTTGCTACAGGAAACTTGACCTGGCTGACGTTAATGCAGCCCGGTGACCCCACAGGTGCATTCTGCGAAAATATTAGTTGAAAGTGCATGAGATGAGACGTCATCTATGTAGCTCCTGCGACGTGCCCAATTTTTCTCCCAAATCAGAAGGAAGGAAAGGAGCTCCGTCACGTCACCTGGTGGTGAATATAGGGAATATAGGGAATATGGTGGTTTGTGCAACCCCCCCCCCTCTTCTTTTTTTAACATAGACCTTCGGCACTTAATTTTTGAAATACTCTGGCCAGTAGTACGCCCGTACGCTTTTCTGTCCCAGAAAAAAAACTTGTACCAATTTAAGGCTGGAGGAACCTGTGAACCATCGAACTTGATCGAACTCGACCCTTGTCCTTAGTAGTCCTGTTCGCTTAGCGCCGAGCCACCGCGGCGCCCTTAACAATAAAGCCACATATGGGAAACAAACCCAGACTCTTTTGATCAGTAGCACGAGCGCTAGCCGCTCGGTCACATGGGCAACCAAATTTGTTAAGTCATGGGAAATGTACGAGTGGATCAAAGAGACATGACTATGAGTCACTTGCTTGGTATGCTCCACTGAGCCCTCTCTCTCTCTCTCTCCCTCTCTCTCTCTCTCTCTCTCTCTCTCTCATATATATATATTTATATATATAATAAGGTTTTTCCTTGCATACAAACCCGTATTTGAGAGAGAGAGAGAGAGAGAGAGAGAAAGTTAGGCACACATGTATTAAATGTCGTACGAGGCGGCAAGTAAAATTGAAAAAAAAAATAAATGTAGAATTGTTTTTGATACAAGTGCCTACTACCAGGGGGGAAATAGATAAACTCAGTACAAGGTCCCTCCTTGTGTGTCAGCTCAGGACATTAAACTAATTCTGTGCCAGTTTTGATAGCGCTAGAAACTGCATTTGAATCGTTTTGACAATGGGGTCAGTCTTACCGGACTAATGTGATAAGGCATTGGTTGCACATTGCTCCCCTCTCAATAGGATAAAGTTAACGCTGATACAGAAGCGTTTAATCGTTTAGCAATTCGAGATAATTGTTTTGAGGTTTACTGATAGTTGCTGGCATGCGTTGTGTTGTCCCTGCTTAGGGCTGTCAGAACACGGACTTTCTGCACATCCTTTCCGACTATATGGTCAGTTTTGTTCCTTTTTAGAATATGTTATTTTAGTACCATTTTGTAAACTCATTGCACTCATGATTTTTGGTTTCATTCATTTTAAGCTGGGACTGAAGATATATGCCCATGATATTTAGTCATGTTGAGCATAAAACTACACATCATTATCATGTGCCGTACCGGTTAGCCTAGACGATCATGTCTTCACAATTACAATTTTCTATCCACAGAACATCGCATCAATTCTGTTGTTTGACTGTTTTCCTTACCATGACACCAAACTATCTAGTATCTTCTCTCTTTGTCGTGTGCGATATGTCTTTCCAGTTTACCAGTTATAACCAAGTATTCCAACTTTTCTCTTCTCATGATATATAAAACCACTACAACCCTATAAATGAACATATCAAGAAGGTAGGATCATGTCTTGTCGGACCTAGCTAAAGCTTACAGGATTGACAGATGTCACTAGACTACTTCCTTCACAATTACGTTCGTCATGTCTATGAAGTTGAGGAAATCATCTCCTTCCTGCTACAGGAAATAACGTTTGTAGCTCTTTTGGAGTGGCTAACTTTGGATCAGCCAGCGAACGCTTTGTTCGTCTTATAGTTAGTACAATAGAGCAGACGTCATAGTCATCATTGTGTAAGAAGCAAGGTCTCTAGTTTCTGGACTCACCTGGTGCATACACTGTAGGGTTGTGATTACTTGACGTTTATACAGTCTGCAACGCTCTATTCTGTCTAGTTGTTGAATCAATTCATACAATCTACATACCTTTTTGACATTTGACACTAGCCCTTGTCGTTTGTGTGATCTTGTTGGTACAACGTGACGTGCTTGTATGTGTCTTCAAGTATATTTTAACACTTTTCGTTGTGATCCTGTTGGTTGGCAGTTACGCTTCTACGTCTCAGTAACGTCATTTTAAATATATGTTAACACTTTTCAGATGTGATCATCATCATCATCAAGTACCGTGCCTGCTGGGATAGGTGATCATGTCTCTCCACAACTTTTGATCTTGACAGTTATTTATCATTTCTGTTGTTGACCTTCTGCCAAGCCATTCTCTTAAGCTGTCTGGTATCTTTTCTCTTTGCTTCTGTCTATCTCTTCGTCCCTCAATTCTCCCAGTTGTCACAATATATTCCAGTTGTTCTCTTCTCATTACATGGTCAAAAAATGATGATTGTTTCTTCCTAATATTGGAAATGGGGACTGGTTGGTCTCGAGGCAAGACGCCGGTCTCGAGACAGAGAGGTTGTGGGTTCAAATCCCGGCTCCCCCAGTTGGGATTTTTATTTATGATTTCTCTCTGCGGCAATCACCCCTGGTCTCAGCAGCGTGGCCCGGCTTGAAACGTCAATTACTCATCGACGGAAAAAATATGAGTATCTCCGAAGACGGAGTTATCTGCTCGTGTGGCGAGGGACCCCTGTGCACACGGCTGCCAGGGAAAAATGGATTAACACGCACAATTCAGTTCCCAGTCTCTAGGGACTTCGTCAGAGATAAAAGCTGGCGTACGAAAAAAAATATTGGAAATTTGCTCTTTTGTTTGCTTTGGCCTCATTTAGAACGTTTTCATTACTTTTCTTAGCTGTCCATGGTTTTCTCAACATTCTTCTGTAAAACCACATTTCTACAGCCTCCAGTGATTTTGTTCTGTTGTCCTATTGTCCCATGATTCACATCCATATGTGAAGACTGGCTCTACATAACATTTAAGTACTATCTTTCTTGTTTCTATTGTCAAAAAAGGATTGCACAGTATCCTCCTCATATTTTGGACAGCTGGTTTTGCCTGAGCCATCCTGTGTGATCTTATCTGTCCTCAAATAAGGATCCCGTTGGTAACAGATCTCGTTTGCTGGATTGCTTATGTCTGAAGTAAAACTAACGCGTTTAACAAGTGTCGTCTGACCTCACAACCAATACCTGCACAAGACAATACGTTCTCTCTAGAGGTCGGCGGAGAACTGTCTGGGTAAACGATATAAAGATTTATTTGTCATTTGACTTTCTGGCCAATGTCATAAATAACGTTGGTTTGACATTCTCACTTCTAAGCTTACATCTCTTATAAACCACTGGTTGGCAGCAGTGAAATATGAATGCGAGCAAACGCATATGTAAACAGATACACGCTTACGCAATATTCTCTGGCCAGATGATAGCACCTAGCATTTTACTGTGAAGCTAGAAACCCCGAGAAGTACGTTGATACGAGCAGTCGATATCCAGTGGTAGTCACGTGATTGACATTTATTCTTTACAACAGATGGTCGAGAGAATAGCGGTCTCGTGACAGTCTCGTCGAATGGAGAAGGTGGTCAGGGTACCGAACGTGGACCAAGTTGCGTCACGCAGTTGTAGAAGTCCAACATGAGTTTGTGATAGCCAGATGTAAAGAGGTCCATGATAAGTTAATGATGATAGCCTGATGTAAAAAAGGTTCATGATGAGTTAGTGATGATAGCCTGATGTAAAGAGGTTCATGATGATAGCCTGATGTAAAGAGGTTCATGATGAGTTAATGACGATAGCCTGATCTAAAGAGGTCCATGATGATAGCCTGATGTAAAGAGGTCCATGACGATAGCCAGATGTAAAGAGGTCCATGATAAGTTAATGATGATAGCCTGATGTAAAAAAGGTTCATGATGAGTTAGTGATGATAGCCTGATGTAAAGAGGTTCATGATGATAGCCTGATGTAAAGAGGTTCATGATGAGTTAATGACGATAGCCTGATCTAAAGAGGTCCATGATGAGTTCATGATGATAAAAAAAAGTAAAGTAAAGTACCCCCCGTCACGCCAAGTGGCGTATAGGGAAATATGGTGTTAGTGACCCTATATTTTACAGACCTTCAGCACATGATTTTTGGGGTAATGTGGTCGGTATTACGCCCGTGCTGCTTTTACTTTCCCAGAAAAAATCCGGTACCCATTTAAGGCTGGGTGAACCCGGAGCCGTCGGTTGGGATCGAACCCTACCCCTTGTCCGTAGTAGTCCAGTTCACTAACCACTGAGCTATCGCGGCTCCTACTAATTTTTAGGGAATTAGTAAAACCCAGGTGTCCTCGCCAGGATTACGAACCCCGGCTGTTGCCGTGGTAAGCCAACCGCCTATCGATTGCGCTAACCGGACACCCTCATGATGATAGCCTGATGTAAAAAAAAGGTTCATGATGAGTTAATGATGATAGCCTGATGTAAAGAGGTTCATGATGAGTTAATGACGATAGCCTGATCTAAAGAGGTCCATGATGAGTTCATGATGATAGCCTAATGGAAAGAGGTCCATGATGAGTTAATGATGATAGCCTGATGTAAAAAGGTCCATGATGAGTTAATGATGATAGCCTGATGTAAAGAGGACCATGATGAGTTAATGATGATCGCCTGATGTAAAGAGGTCCATGATGAGTTAATGATGATAGCCTGATGTAAAGAGGTCCATGATGGGTTAATGATGATAGCCTAATGTAAAGAGGTCCATAATGAGTTAATGATGATAGCCTGATGTAAAGAGGTCCATAATGAGTTAATGATGATAGCCTGATGTAAAGAGGACCGTGATGAGCTAATGATGATAGCCTGATGTAAAGAGGACCATGATGAGTTAATGATGATCGCCTGATGTAAAGGGGTCCATGATGAGTTAATGACGATATCCTGATGTAAAGAGGTTCACGATGAGTTAATGATCATGGGTTATAGATATTGTAGTTCATGATGAGTTAATGAACATGAGTTATATATATTGTAGTTCATGATGAGTTAATGAGCATTGGTTATAGATATCGTAGTTCATGATGAGTTAATGAGCATGGGTAATATATATCGTAGTTTATGATGAGTTAATGAGCATTGGTAATAGATATCGTAGTTTATGATGAGTTAATGAGCATGGGTTATAGGTATCATAGTTTATGATGAGTTAATGAGCATTGGTAATAGATATCGTAGTTCATGATGAGTTAATGAGCATGGGCTATAGATATCGTAGTTTATGATGAGTTAATGAGCATGGGTTATAGATATCGTAGTTTATGATAAGTTAATGAGCATGGGTTATAGATACTGTAGTTCATGATGAGTTAATGATGACAGCCTGATGTAAAGAGGTTCATGATGAGTTAATGATGACAGCCTGATGTAAAGAGGTTCATGATGAGTTAATGAGCATGTGTTATAGATACTGTAGTTCATGATGAGTTAATGATGACAGCCTGATGTAAAGAGGTTCATGATGAGTTAATGAGCATGGTTTATAGATACTGTAGTTCATGATGAGTTAATGATGACAGCCTGATGTAAAGAGGTTCATGATGAGTTAATGAGCATGGGTTATAGATATCGTAGTTTATGATGAGTTAATGAGCATGGGTTATAGATACTGTAGTTCATGATGAGTTAATGAGCATGGGTTATAGATACTGTAGTTCATGATGAGTTAATGGGCATGGGTTATAGATAGTGTAGTTCATGATGAGTTAATGAGCATGGGTTGTAGATATTGTAGTTCATGATGAGTTAATGAGCATGGTTTATAGATACTGTAGTTCATGATGAGTTAATGATGACAGCCTGATGTAAAGAGGTTCATGATGAGTTAATGAGCATGGGTAATAGATATCGTAGTTTATGATAAGTTAATGAGCATGGGTTATAGGTATCATAGTTTATGATGAGTTAATGAGCATTGGTAATAGATATCGTAGTTCATGATGAGTTAATGAGCATGGGTAATAGATATCGTAGTTCATGATGAGTTAATGAGCATGGGTTATAGATATCGTAGTTTATGATGAGTTAATGAGCATGGGTTATAGATACTGTAGTTCATGATGAGTTAATGATGACAGCCTGATGTAAAGAGGTTCATGATGAGTTAATGAGCATGGGTTATAGATACTGTAGTTCATGATGAGTTAATGATGTCAGCCTGATGTAAAGAGGTTCATGATGAGTTAATGATGACAGCCTGATGTAAAGAGGTTCATGATGAGTTAATGAGCATGGTTTATAGATACTGTAGTTCATGATGAGTTAATGATGACAGCCTGATGTAAAGAGGTTCATGATGAGTTAATGAGCATGGTTTATAGATACTGTAGTTCATGATGAGTTAATGATGACAGCCTGATGTAAAGAGGTTCATGATGAGTTAATGAGCATGGGTTATAGATATCGTAGTTTATGATGAGTTAATGAGCATGGGTTATAGATATCGTAGTTTATGATGAGTTAATGAGCATGGGTTATAGATACTGTAGTTCATGATGAGTTAATCGGCATGGGTTATAGATATCGTAGTTTATGATGAGTTAATGATGCCGCCTGATGTAAAGAGGTTCATGATGAGTTAATGAGCATGAGTTTTAGATATTGCATACGCGAGTATGATAGTTCATGAACAATTCAAAAAGTGGGAAGTCGCGTTGTACTCCAAAGGTAGATATACTCATGAGGAGTTCATCAAAGTAGGTCTCTAGTTGTGCACGAGAGGTGGACAGGTTTATAAATGTCGTCAGAAAAACATGGGTTTATTTAGTTGTGTCTGCGAGGTAGACAGGTTCATAAAAATAGGTTTATATTGTTGTACACGTGAGGTGGACGGGTTTATAAGGTGGGTTTAAGTGGTTGTACACGTGAGGTAGACAGGTTTATAAGGTGGGTTTAAGTGGTTGTACACGTGAGGAAGACAGGTTAATAAAGGTGGGTTTAAGTAGTTGTACACGTGAGGTAGACAGGTTTATAAAGGTGGGTTTAAGTAGTTGTACACGTGAGGTAGACAGGTTTATAACGTGGGTGTAAGTAGTTGTACACGTGAGGTAGACAGGTTAATAAAGGTGGGTTTAAGTAGTTGTACACGTGAGGTAGACAGGTTTATAAGGTGGGTTTAAGTGGTTGTACACGTGAGGAAGACAGGTTAATAAAGGTGGGTTTAAGTAGTTGTACACGTGAGGTAGACAGGTTTATAAAAGGTGGGTTTAAGTAGTTGTACACGTGAGGTAGACAGGTTTATAAGGTGGGTTTAAGTGGTTGTACACGTGAGGTGGACAGGTTAATAAAGGTGGGTTTAAGTAGTTGTACACGTGAGGTAGACAGGTTTATAACGTGGGTTTAAGTAGTTGTACACATGAGGTAGACAGGTTTATAAGGTGGGTTTAAGTAGTTGTACACGTGAGGTAGACAGGTTTATAAGGTGGGTTTAAGTAGTTGTACACGTGAGGTGGACAGGTTAATAAAGGTGGGTTTAAGTAGTTGTACACATGAGGTGGTCAGGTTCATAAAGGTGGGTTTAAGTAGTTGTACACGTGAGGTAGACAGGTTAATAAAGGTGGGTTTAAGTAGTTGTACACGTGAGGTAGACAGGTTTATAAGGTAGGTTGAAGTGGTTGTACGCGTGAGGTGGACAGGTTAATAAAGGTGGGTTTAAGTAGTTGTACACATGAGGTAGACAGGTTTATAAGGTAGGTTGAAGTGTTTGTACGCGTGAGGTGGACAGGTTAATAAAGGTGGGTTTAAGTAGTTGTACACATGAGGTGGATAGGTTAATAAAGGTGGGTTTAAATAGTTGTACACGTGAGATGGACAGGTTAATAAAGGTGGGTTTAAGTAGTTGTACACATGAGCTGGACAGGTTAATAAAGGTGTGTTTAGGTAGTTGTACACATGAGGTGGGGGCCTCGGTAGCTTAGTTGGGAAAACCACCCGATTATACTACTGACGTTCGGACAACCCGTGTTCGATTCCCGCTGGGAGCAGTGTGAATTGTACTCGTGGTTGGAAAAAAAAATACCCCCACGGTCGATCCAGCCGTTGGCAGAAATGGGTACCAGGGTATTACCCTGGGAAGGTTAGGAATGTCGCCTCGCATCTGAGTTTCGATGCTTGAGACGACACTATACAGAAATCTCCGAACATTTCTGGATAGGCGGCCGAGCACATATGGGTGTAAACTCGCGTGCTAAGACGCCGGTTCAAGTCTCGTACTTTACCTTTACACATGAGGTGGACAGGTTAATAAAGGTAGGTTTATGTAATGTGTAAGATTGGAAATAAGGTTGTCTGATCAAACTACAAAAGAAAGGAAGTTTACAGGAGTGCACAAATTATAGGAGAATTATGCTACTATCAGTGCCAGGAAAAATATTAAGCAGAATCATTCTGGAGAGACTAAAAGTGGCCATAGAGAAACATTTGAGAGATGAACAAGCAGGTTTTAGGAAAAAACAGATCATATGCGGATCAAATAACTACTCTACGTATAATAGTTGAACAAAGTTTAGAACTAAAATCCCCACTTTATATTGGATTCATAGATTACGAAAAGGCATTTGATAGTTTAGATAGATGAATGCTTGGAAGTTGCTGAGTCATTACGGAATCCCCACAAAGTTTATTAAACTGATAAGAACAATGTATGAAGGAATGAAATGTAGTGTGGTGCATGAAGGGCAGCTTACAGAAGCATTTGAAATAATAACAGGAGTATGGCAGGGATGCCTTCTATCTCCATTTCTCTTTCTACTGGCCATATTATGGATTATGAAAATAACTCATAACAACAGAAATGGAATCCAGTGATCACTGATCAAACAACTTTGATTATTTAGACTTTGCTGATGGCATAGCTCTCCTATCACACAGCCATCAACAGATGCAGGATAAAATGAGCATACTTGATGAGAGATCACAACAGATGGAACTGAAAATAAATAGAGATAAGACTAAAATTATGAGAATTAATGCAGATGGCAATAACCAAATAAGAATAGGAGAAATACCTCTACTTGACGTGCAATCTTATATATATCTGGGCAGTAACACAGAGAAAGAGGGAGGAACATAAAATGATACCAAAGTAAGGATATCAAAAGCAAGAGGAGCATTTGTTACACTGGGAAACATATGGGAGTCAAAAGAAATTAGGTTAAATACTAAAATAAAAATGTTCAACTCCAATGTTAAGTCAGTCTTATTATATGGCTGTGAAACATGGAGAACAACTAAAATGACAATCATGAAGATACAGCCTTTCATCAATGGATGCTTATGCAGAATAAAAGGATGGAAATGGTAGGACAAAATCACTAACATAGAATTATGTAAATGTACCAGTAAAATACCAGTGGATAAAGAGATACATCGAAGACGATGGCGCTGGATAGGACACACACTACGGAAGCCAACTGAGTGTATTACAACACAACAGGCCCTTTTTTTGGAATCCCCACAGAAAAAGACAAAGAGGAAGACCAAGGAATTCTTGAAGAAGACAGATAGAAGCAGAGATGAAGATGGGGAATACATGGAGCGATCTTAAAATAATGGCAAGAAACAGAACGACTTGGAAAGTGTTTGTTGAAGACCTATGCTCCACAGGGAGCTAAAAGGTAGAAGTGAAGTTATGTAGTTGTACACGTGAGGTGGACAGGGTTGTATGGGTTGTGTTTATGTACTGGGCGTCGTCCTAACAAAGAATAAGTTTGAGACATTTTGGAAATTAAAGTGTAAAGGCACCTATGTAAACTTCTATGCCTCGTCAACGTAATAGTCGTTATACGGACGATCGTACTGCTGCTTACAGATCATGCAGACGTACATCTCATTATTGATCTTACTGAAGCTCCTTTTCTCTTAACTTATGACTTCTTGAATGCTGCTTTTGCACTACCTATGTTTACTTGATCGATCGGACACTTGATGCTAGTGTTCATGGCCTGTAAATAGTGGATTACAGTTATTGCAATTAACTCTTTTGTCTTGCTGAGCGTCCCTGTTCCTTGTTGTGATTGTGGTCCGTGAGTGTCAATACTTCCTTCACTTGTATCTTCCTTTCAAACTCTCCATTCGTTTATCTTAAATCATCAACGCGACGCTACACCGTCAATACGTATGCACATTTATTGTCACCAACTATAACAACACATGACACGTGATTCTAATGACACTGTTCTCAGATAAAATACTTCACTTAACGTGTCCAAACACTCTGCTCTCACAGGAAACCAGTCTCACCCTTGATCCATAAGTACTATTCTATCATCTAATCTGCAGTTCAGTACTACAGTTATTCCAGGTGGACATAATAACTACAACGCTTTAACTTTCCAGTCTTTCTCATCCCTTTCTCTGTGAGTGACCTGAATTCCCCGTGCAAAAGTACCGTTCCCTCGTGTAAACTACCTTATCCTTCCTTATTCCACCGTGCACGATTTCAGTTCACCCACTAGTGTCCTTGACCGTGAACACTCTGAAATGATACTTTCAACACTATCCACTCCACCTAGTTACATATTACACACCCCCCGCCCCCATACTTTGCCTACACGTTTACAAAGGAATCAATTTGTGAAGGGAGCTATATAGTAGTTACGGGTCTTGTATTCTGTGATTTCATCTTGGATGAGCTCAGTGGCAACAGTAGGCCAGTGAGGAAAGTCCCGGCACTGCAACTGTTTGTTGTTGTTGTATATGTGTGTACTGCTGAGTTCAGGACAATACAGTTTGAGAGATCTTGTGCTCACGATTACAGGAGCAGTTTAATTGTTTCTGTGAATGTAACAAGTAAAGAAATGAGTGTTATGTCCCAGCAGACAGCTGTTTTCAGTTCAGTAAAGCCTGCATGCCTGACCATTACTATCTATGTTTTGTTTTCTCTTGAGTGTAGTTTCGTGAAATTTGTCACCTGTTACTTTGACTCCAAACAAATACACCGTTCTATTGTATGTTACATTTACTCCAAACAAATATACCGTTCTGTTGTATGTTACATTTACTCCAAACAAATATACCCTTCTGTTGTATGTTACAT
Source organism: Megaustenia siamemsis (assembly GCA_032433765.1). NCBI lineage: Eukaryota > Metazoa > Mollusca > Gastropoda > Stylommatophora > Ariophantidae > Megaustenia > Megaustenia siamemsis. Next base: position 71,685,768 of record JAVIAB010000126.1, on the reverse strand, counting down.
TTACTCCAAACAAATATACCCTTCTGTTGTATGTTACATTTACTCCAAACAAATATACCCTTCTGTTGTATGTTACATTTACTCCAAACAAATATACCCTTCTGTTGTATGTTACATTTACTCCAAACAAATACACTGTTCTATTGTATGTTACATTTACTCCAAACAAATATACCGTTCTGTTGTATGTTACATTTACTCCAAACAAATACACTGTTCTATTGTATGTTACATCTACTCCAAAATAAATACAAAATCCCCATGACTGTGAACTGCAGGAATTTGTTGTGTGTTAGTTGAAATAATTGTCTAGAAAACACACATTTCATCTTGTTGTTTCATCTCCGCTAACAGAAAATATGGCTGACCACGTTGAATCTGATTAAATATGGACGCCACCACATTGTGTGTGCGTGCGTGTGTGTGTTTGTTAGTTTTGGTTAGTGAAGCAAGAAAGTGATTTCAACAAACTTGTCAGTCTGTCCAATCACAGAACGCAGAGAGCGAATTGTTTCGTTCAGCTACATCAGTTATGCTTTCATTTCTCCTGGTTTTGGTCAATCGATGACATTTGCTTTCTCCTGCCATGTTAGTCCTTTATGAGCTTTGCTTGGCATCAGCCAATAGGATCACTGCATTGAATATTGCGATTTTACTGATGTGTTGCCACAGACGTGTAGTCCATTCACTCACTGCAAGCTGACACATGTCACCAGCAGCCTCTGTTTCTGTGGCTTGTTCACTGATGTCAAGATTTCTTTACTAGGATCTGATGTTCTATTTCTGGTCTATCAGAGATCGTGTACTGGTAGCAGGCTGACAAGAGCTTAACCCATAGCAATGAGGGGACATTGAGAAGTGGTTGATAAATATGGCCTTTGTTATCTCAGAAATGCTCACCGTGCCTTGGTATCAAACTGGGGAGAGAGAGAGGGGAGAGAGAGAGAGAGAGAATGATTGTAATTTTTAAAAAGTTTCACAATCTGTCACAGAAGGTTTTGATGACAGTTCAGACATGAGATGAGAAGGAAAGGGAATAGAGATCTGCCGTCGTCTCGAGAGTGGCGTACCAGGAATTGGTGCCAACATGTTTTTATTGACCATCGGAACATTAATGGATAATCTGGTCAACATTGTTCCATGCCGTGTATATATATATATATTTATAAAAGGAAAAAAGTTTAATTTAAGATTTGGTGAACTCAATAGTCGTTCGGTGGAATCAATCCGAATCAAACCTCTTGTCATCAGTAGACCAATGCACTAACCACTGCTATGCCGCGGCATGATAGCTAGTCTGAGCTGGCTGCTACAATCAACATAACATCGACAATGTTACACTCACTCGCTTTATCCTTATTAGAAGCGTATTGATTCTTCATTATATGTGTATGCGTTCGCATCCATCTGTCTGTCTGTTTACCTACCAACCCTTGATACCCCATCCATCCATGCTCTCATATTTCTTGTCCCTCTAACTGTTTGCCCGTCAGCTGGAACGTCTCTTTCCTATCGATGTATTTCTCTGAAAAATATGTTTTTATTAAAAGACAAACACAGTTGTTTATACCTGTTTTGGAGAGAACTATTTGATCATTCACGGCAGGCGATCATCTTATTGTGATCATCTTATTGATTACAGGATTGTTTATGAAGTCTAGAGTCGATAACGATGTTTCTCAGAAGAGGATCGAAACTCAGAAATGGTTACTTCTTCTTGCACGCTCATCGACCCGACTATAGAACCAGTGCCTAATTACGACACACGTCCACCACCACCGCAACAATAATCTCTCTCTCTCTCTCTCTCTCTCTCTCTCTCTCTCTCGCAACACTGACCAGCTTCACTGAACTAGACTTTCAGGTATTTACGTGAAGTTTCCCCACAATTTCCTGCACGCTTGTTTATTCATCGCAGAGAAATGCAAGAGCTATCTTCTTTACGACACATAGTACAATTGCTGGTGTATGTGGGGGGGGGGGGGGGGGGCAACGATAGAACCAGAGAGATAAAGGCCGCTTGGTCAAGCAGTCGCCACGATGTGTGCGACTCAGGATTATTATTTCACCCCCGATAGAAAAAATCCTTTCTGTCTACCGCGGGCTTCGAACACCGACGTCACCTTTTCAGCCGCACGGCCACGCGCACCTCTACGCAAGAGCAATACCAATTTATTGACTTTGGTTATATGTGACACTGCATCTTATATTGTCGGTTACCATGTCAACGTAACGCTTCCTACATATGTACTTGTCATGAAAGTAAAAAAAAAACAACGTTTTTGCTAACCTCATCAACAACCGACATCACGATCACTATCAGTACATCATTGAAACATACACAAGTAGCAACATTCAGGCCACGTTTAAACCACTGTTGTGGTTTTGCCGTTGTAACTGCGAGGCACAAATGCGCGCACGACGCGCCATAATATGCGTCTAAACAAATACATTTATGCCTTTACTCTTGTAAAGCGACCCTTTCCACTCTTTACATTAGCTGGTTATTCTAATGGCTTGTCAGAGAATTCATGCTTCGTGCCAACTTGATCGATTAAACACAGACATATACAGAAACACCCAGGAGAGACAGGGAGAAAAGGAGAGAGGGAGGGAGACGGGGAAGAGAGATCCATAAAAGAGAGAGAGTCACGAGAGAGCGATTAAGAGAGAGCTTTGATGGACTTCCGCGAGCAGTGCATTCCTAGATCGATACTGAAGTGGCCGCTCTCCATGCAGCTGACTAGATGGAGGTCTCTCTTCTAGCACTAATGGACAACAACAGGCAGCAGCGCGGCTCTCTTGGGTACGCCCGGCACAGCTTACTCATGTTCGGCTGTGTGCTTAGCTTTGGGCCGTTCATAATAAACACAATATTGCGCGTGTTGTATGTGCGGTTTGCATGGACATGGCCAAAGTGTGCTGCTGGACGCGCTGGGTGTGGCATTTGGGAACACGACTAGGGGATGTGAGAGGAGAGACTTTGACAGGTAGGGTGTTGTCCTATTTGACCTGTGAGAATTTGTTTCTCTCGTCTTCTCTTGTATTCTTTACGTTAATCATAGAGACACGCACCATCTCACTCTCTTTATTTCTCTCTTATATTCTTTACGTTAATCATAGAGACACGCACCATCTCACTATCTTTATCTCTCTCTTATATTCTTTACGTTAATCATAGAGACACGCACCATCTCACTCTCTTTATCTCTCTCTTATATTCTTTACATTAATCATAGAGACACGCACCATCTCACTCTCTTTATTTCTCTCTTATATTCTTTACGTTAATCATAGAGACACGCACCATCTCACTATCTTTATCTCTCTCTTATATTCTTTACGTTAATCATAGAGACACGCACCATCTCACTATCTTTATCTCTCTCTTGTATTCTTTACGTTAATCATAGAGACACGCACCATCTCACTATCTTTATTTCTCTCTTGTATTCTTTACGTTAATCATAGAGACACGCACCATCTCACTATCTTTATTTCTCTCTTATATTCTTTACGTTAATCATAGAGACACGCACCATCTCACTCTCTTTATTTCTCTCTTATATTCTTTACGTTAATCATAGAGACACGCACCATCTCATTATCTTTATTTCTCTCTTATATTCTTTACGTTAATCATAGAGACACGCACCATCTCACTATCTTTATTTCTCTCTTGTATTCTTTACGTTAATCATAGAGATAACACCATCTCACTCTCTTTATCTCTCTCTTGTATTCTTTACGTTAATCATAGAGACACGCACCATCTCACTCTCTTTATCTCTCTCTTGTATTCTTTACGTTAATCATAGAGACACGCACCATCTCACTATCTTTATCTCTCTCTTATATTCTTTACGTTAATCATAGAGACACGCACCATCTCACTATCTTTATTTCTCTCTTGTATTCTTTACGTTAATCATAGAGACACGCACCATCTCACTATCTTTATTTCTCTCTTATATTCTTTACGTTAATCATAGAGACACGCACCATCTCACTCTCTTTATTTCTCTCTTATATTCTTTACGTTAATCATAGAGACACGCACCATCTCACTCTCTTTATCTCTCTCTTATATTCTTTACGTTAATCATAGAGACACGCACCATCTCACTCTCTTTATCTCTCTCTTATATTCTTTACGTTAATCATAGAGACACGCACCATCTCACTATCTTTATTTCTCTCTTATATTCTTTACGTTAATCATAGAGACACGCACCATCTCACTATATTTATTTCTCTCTTATATTCTTTACGTTAATCATAGAGACACGCACCATCTCACTCTCTTTATCTCTCTCTTATATTCTTTATGTTAATCATAGAGACACGCACCATCTCACTCTCTTTATCTCTTTCTTATATTCTTTACGTTAATCATAGAGACACGCACCATCTCACTATCTTTATCTCTCTCTTATATTCTTTACGTTAATCATAGAGACACGCACCATCTCACTATCTTTATTTCTCTCTTATATTCTTTACGTTAATCATAGAGACACGCACCATCTCACTATCTTTATCTCTCTCTTATATTCTTTACGTTAATCATAGAGACACGCACCATCTCACTCTCTTTATTTCTCTCTTATATTCTTTACGTTAATCATAGAGACACGCACCATCTCACTATCTTTATCTCTCTCTTATATTCTTTACGTTAATCATAGAGACACGCACCATCTCACTCTCTTTATTTCTCTCTTATATTCTTTACGTTAATCATAGAGACACGCACCATCTCACTATCTTTATCTCTCTCTTATATTCTTTACGTTAATCATAGAGACACGCACCATCTCACTCTCTTTATTTCTCTCTTGTATTCTTTACGTTAATCATAGAGACACGCACCATCTCACTATCTTTATCTCTCTCTTATATTCTTTACGTTAATCATAGAGACACGCACCATCTCACTATCTTTATCTCTCTCTTATATTCTTTACGTTAATCATAGAGACACGCACCATCTCACTCTCTTTATTTCTCTCTTATATTCTTTACGTTAATCATAGAGACACGCACCATCTCACTATCTTTATCTCTCTCTTATATTCTTTACGTTAATCATAGAGACACGCACCATCTCACTCTCTTTATTTCTCTCTTATATTCTTTACGTTAATCATAGAGACACGCACCATCTCACTATCTTTATCTCTCTCTTATATTCTTTACGTTAATCATAGAGACACGCACCATCTCACTCTCTTTATTTCTCTCTTATATTCTTTACGTTAATCATAGAGACACGCACCATCTCACTCTCTTTATCTCTCTCTTATATTCTTTACGTTAATCATAGAGACACGCACCATCTCACTATCTTTATTTCTCTCTTATATTCTTTACGTTAATCATAGAGACACGCACCATCTCACTCTCTTTATTTCTCTCTTATATTCTTTACGTTAATCATAGAGACACGCACCATCTCACTATCTTTATTTCTCTCTTGTATTCTTTACGTTAATCATAGAGACACGCACCATCTCACTCTCTTTATCTCTCTCTTATATTCTTTACGTTAATCATAGAGACACGCACCATCTCACTATCTTTATTTCTCTCTTATATTCTTTACGTTAATCATAGAGACACGCACCATCTCACTCTCTTTATTTCTCTCTTATATTCTTTACGTTAATCATAGAGACACGCACCATCTCACTATCTTTATTTCTCTCTTATATTCTTTACGTTAATCATAGAGACACGCACCATCTCACTCTCTTTATCTCTCTCTTATATTCTTTACGTTAATCATAGAGACACGCACCATCTCACTCTCTTTATTTCTCTCTTATATTCTTTACGTTAATCAAAGAGACACGCACCATCTCACTCTCTTTATTTCTCTCTATATTCTTTACGTTAATCATAGAGACACGCACCATCTCACTCTCTTTATTTCTCTCTTATATTCTTTACGTTAATCATAGAGACACGCACCATCTCACTCTCTTTATTTCTCTCTTATATTCTTTACGTTAATCATAGAGACACGCACCATCTCACTATCTTTATTTCTCTCTTATATTCTTTACGTTAATCATAGAGACACGCACCATCTCACTCTCTTTATTTCTCTCTTATATTCTTTACATTAATCATAGAGACACGCACCATCTCACTCTCTTTATTTCTCTCTTATATTCTTTACGTTAATCATAGAGACACGCACCATCTCACTCTCTTTATTTCTCTCTTATATTCTTTACGTTAATCATAGAGACACGCACCATCTCACTCTCTTTATTTCTCTCTTATATTCTTTACGTTAATCATAGAGACACGCACCATCTCACTATCTTTATTTCTCTCTTATATTCTTTACGTTAATCATAGAGACACGCACCATCTCACTCTCTTTATTTCTCTCTTGTATTCTTTACGTTAATCATAGAGACACGCACCATCTCACTCTCTTTATTTCTCTCTTATATTCTTTACGTTAATCATAGAGACACGCACCATCTCACTCTCTTTATTTCTCTCTTATATTCTTTACGTTAATCATAGAGACACGCACCATCTCACTATCTTTATTTCTCTCTTATATTCTTTACGTTAATCATAGAGACACGCACCATCTCACTATCTTTATTTCTCTCTTATATTCTTTACGTTAATCATAGAGACACGCACCATCTCACTATCTTTATTTCTCTCTTATATTCTTTACGTTAATCATAGAGACACGCACCATCTCACTATCTTTATTTCTCTCTTATATTCTTTACGTTAATCATAGAGACACGCACCATCTCACTATCTTTATTTCTCTCTTGTATTCTTTACGTTAATCATAGAGACACGCACCATCTCACTATCTTTATTTCTCTCTTATATTCTTTACGTTAATCATAGAGACACGCACCATCTCACTATCTTTATTTCTCTCTTATATTCTTTACGTTAATCATAGAGACACGCACCATCTCACTATCTTTATTTCTCTCTTATATTCTTTACGTTAATCATAGAGACACGCACCATCTCACTCTCTTTATTTCTCTCTTATATTCTTTACGTTAATCATAGAGACACGCACCATCTCACTCTCTTTATTTCTCTCTTATATTCTTTACGTTAATCATAGAGACACGCACCATCTCACTATCTTTATTTCTCTCTTATATTCTTTACGTTAATCATAGAGACACGCGCCATCTCACTATCTTTATTTCTCTCTTATATTCTTTACGTTAATCATAGAGACACGCACCATCTCACTATCTTTATTTCTCTCTTATATTCTTTACGTTAATCATAGAGACACGCACCATCTCACTCTCTTTATTTCTCTCTTATATTCTTTACGTTAATCATAGAGACACGCACCATCTCACTCTCTTTATTTCTCTCTTATATTCTTTACGTTAATCATAGAGACACGCACCATCTCACTATCTTTATTTCTCTCTTATATTCTTTACATTAATCATAGAGACACGCACCATCTCACTCTCTTTATTTCTGTCTGTCACTTTCTCTTCCTCTCTCTATATTCCCTCTTTTTTCGGATCTACAAGCTCGTATGTCTAACAGTGTGGACGTTACACACGAACATAAGTCAAAATGTGTCGCTATAAGAAGTCCACACGCCATTACTGACACCCTTGCTTGTAACTGGGCAGATCTTATAAAACAGTTAATGAAAGAGTTGATGCAAAACGAATGACGCTAGAAAGGAAATCTGAAGAGGACGATTTAATGGCCATGACTTGTAGTAACATTCTATGTTCTACCGGATGTCAACTGGTTTGATACCAGTTTAATCATAGTGATTTCTTTCTTCTGTATATCTTACCCACTTCTTTTATATGTACGTTTCTCAGCAGCTCACCAACACACACGCATAAACACATAACAAGGTGCATTTGTGTTCAATGGTAAACCAGATATTTTTGGTTCACATAGTATTTATGACAAAACTGAAATAATGGCATTATCGCTCTTCAACATAGTCCCCGTCTCGTTAAATACACTTACGACATTTAGATACCGTGGGAGAAGAATTCTTTCGGACGGGTGCACAGCCGCTCATATACCGCATCTTGGGTTGCCCATCTTGTACACCTTTCTAAACTCCAGCTCGTCATGAATGATGTCATGGGCTGTCACAACATAAATGTTCAATAGTAATTCTACCTCCTTCTCCGCGGTTGCAGTGTTGTCGTGATGCCGTGAATATTGGAGCCGGGCTAGGAGAATCTTCCTCACTAGTGCTGTCCTCCTCGAGCTTCTCAATCCGTTCACGCATTTGTGTACGACTCACCTGTCGCCGAATCTCATCCGATGATGAATCTCTATAGGTTTCACACCTTCACTAAACGTGAATCTCACAGCATATCACTACTCTTGCTTGATGCAAGGGAGCCGCCATCTTGTCGAACTATTTTCCAGGTTCCTATGCGTGCCTCAGGCGTGCCAACGCCAACAGTTGCAGCTCAAGTTCACCACCTCCGTCTACTAGACACACAATAAATAATATCGACCGTACACGCGATTTTTAATGCAACAATTCGGTTTCCCCACATAATAATCCTATTGTGTGTGTGTGTGTGTGTGGGGCGGGGGGAGGAACTATGTGGTTAAGAGGTAAGACGTAGGAACTGTATAGATCTCGCGTTGAAATCACGCCATAAGCGTTGAAATCACGCCATAAGCGCTGAAATCACGCCATAAGCGTTGAAATCACGCCATAAGCGCTGAAATCACGCCATAAGCGTTGAAATCACGCCATAAGCGCTGAAATCACGCCATAAGCGTTGAAATCACGCCATAAGCGCTGAAATCACGCCATAAGCGTTGAAATCACGCCATAAGCGGTGGGAATTTTTCTGTTTGAATGTGTAGTTTCTTCGTGGTTTCACCTTCCCCTTGATTGTGAGAACTGAGGTCGCGCCTTCTCGGATAACGACGGAAAACAGGAAGTCATAATGTGTACTTTGCGCACGTTAAAGAATCCTTGACACTTAATGAAATGGCTAAGCCAAAAATGGGTGGTGCTATGGCAACATTATAAATGTACTCATGCCAAAGAAGGATGTTGCGGGTCGAAAGCTCAGATATCGCGGCTTGCCGTAAACTAGCGAGACAACGCATCCATGCCCACATACTGGGTGAGCTCTAAGAGAAAGAAGACACAAACTCGAATGGGATTGAGCGTATATAACTGCTTCCCGCATTTCTATTTAACTTACACGTCAATGATCATAAATCATAGACAACCAGTATTTTATCACGTGATTCTGAATGTCAGCAAATTCACTTTTGAATATTTCATAGAGTATTTGTAGACAGTGAATAACTGGGACACAAAAGTGAAGCCAACAATTTCGATGTTCTTTGATATCTATCTTCATTTTTGTGAAGACGTTTTGATGGTAACTTGTATCTGGTCATGTTGATGTCTCTGTATGCAGCTGTCGTACACCTACCGAAGCCATGTAGGACAATCTATAGGTGGCTTTGCTTTCTACTTGCCTTTAATTTTCCAACACGACATTAGTGTTGACGTGACAATAAATATGCTCTCATACCCATATAACTTCCACTTTGACAGTCTTTCAAGTCATTCACTGATTTCATTTTCCTCTAGGGCCGAAGACGGCACATAAGGTGGAAGTCATAGTTCTCCACGATGTACGATTTTCTGCTAGTTCTTGTCGTTCTTGCTTGTTTCTTAGTCCCATTGATGAGCCTTCCCTAGTAATTATTCTGCTTGGCAATTCTTTTGGTCTGCCTTGTTTTCTTTTGCCAGATGGTTTCCATATGAATGTCTGAAGGGGACGTCTTTCTTCCTTCATTTCCAGCGCATGACCGATGTATTTCCAACGCCATCTTCTTATGAAGGACGACACGTATTCTTGTTTAGATTCGTCTCCTAGCTGTTCATTTGAAATGCATTATTTCCAGCTTACGTTTGAGCTCCTAAGAAGACATTTGTTCTCAGTTTTTCTTCTCGAAAGATACAAGTATAGCATCATACAACCTTCTGCCTGTTATCTGCCTGTGCGGCGAGGGACCCCTGTGCACACGGCTGCCAGGGAAAAATGGATTAACACGCAAAATTCATTTCCTAGTCTCTAGGGACTTCGTCAGAGATGAAAGCTGGCGAACGCAACAACAACAACAATACAACCTTCGAAATAAATACATAAGAAATGCAGTAAACAACTAGGAGGGACAGTATAAACTCTGAGAAAAAACACATAGGAACAATTTCATGAAATGATTGTCGAGCAAGATAAAATTATACGAATTGGACTTCGACAAGAATGATATTCCAACCTATAGCACGATCGGACTATGTGAAAATAGCAAGTTACAAGTTGAGAGGAAGATCCGGGAGAAGACAGAATTAGTCGCTAAATAAATTGAAGATGACGACAACAACTCTTGCAACACAACTAGCAATGTTCAATACCTCCGTTCTGTTTCATCTCAGGCACAACAAGCTTTATTAATGATTGTTTTTTTTTTTTTTTTTTTTAAAGATGAATTTTGACATACACTGTATAAATTCAGCAATGTCCTTACATTTTCTGTTTTATTTGATGCGCAGACAAGGTTTTCACTTATTTCACTCTCACACTGTAATTCTCTCTCTATCTGTCCGTCCGTCCCGTCAGTCCCATGCGTCCGTCCATCCAACAACCCCACTTACACACATAATCCTTAAACATCCCAATTTTTGTAGAATGTCCATACTGCCTGCATTCCCCACAGGAAATATCAGCCCATTCTGTCTATTTTGTTGGCTCGTACGAGCCTCGCTTCATCAACTTGCTATATCGACGTCTACTATCTTACAGCTAGCATCGACCGCTATTGAACCAATGTAGAGTCCACTATTAGTTATTCATGAGGTTCTACACTAAATTATTCATGAACATAGATAGTGGCTACTCATCACATGCGTGTACATAACATCGATGTACTTCTACTCATGTTGGTGAATGTCACACACAGCTTTGTTTGATCTTGATGCTGATGTACAAGTTTGTATTGACTAGAAAACACATTCTCTTCCTGGAGGAGTTCCAGTGCAACAGCAGGCTCATCAGCTGACCAAGACCCACTAGTCGTGGCAAACATCAAAACCTGGCGGGTAACATTCGCTACGATCAATGTGTTCCTGGTAGTGGTGGCCTCTACCGATATGGACGACCTAGTTTGACAGTACTTCTGAGTAGGACAAGTCACACAGTTTTCTAGCCATAGCCTGCAACTAGGCGAACTCCAACTTCTCCAGGAGAGACAGTAAGAAAACCATTACGATCCACAACATTCTTGAGCCTTTGGAGTTCTGCTCGTACCAACTCTTGGCATGAGCACAACAGCAGTAACTAAAATAACTCTCTGTTCCTCTTCCCTGCACCTCAATAATCCAATAACGTGACGCATCATTTCTGTGCTGATAAAAAAGAAAAAAAATGGGCGACATTAAAATCTGGCCCATGCCAAATGTTTTGACAGTTACCAACGGCATAAGGTATCACTAGCAACAAAGCCAGCGAAATTCTCAAAGTAATGTCTTCGATGACACAGATCAGGGAGCCTACATGTACAAGTGGCAATAATTGACACTAGGAACGTTACGATAATCATTAGAGGACAAGTGACAATAGTTGACACTAGGAATGTTACGATAATCATTAGAGGACAAGTGACAATAGTTGACACTAGGAACGTTACGATAATCACTAGAGGACAAGTGACAATAGTTGACACTAGGAATGTTACGATAATCACTAGAGGATAAGTGACAATAGTTGACACTAGGAATGTTACGATAATCATTAGAGGACAAGTGACAATAATTGACACTAGAAATGTTACGATAATCATTAGAGGACAAGTGACAATAGTTGACACTAGGAATGTTACGATAATCATTAGAGGACAAGTGACAATAATTGACACTAGAAATGCTGGGACAATCACTGGAGGACAAGTGACAATAATTGACACTAGAAATGTTACGATAATCATTAGAGGACAAGTGACAATAGTTGACACTAGGAATGTTACGATAATCATTAGAGGACAAGTGACAATAGTTGACACTAGGAACGTTGCGACAATCATTAGAGGACAAGTGACTATAGTTGACACTAGGAACGTTGCGACAATCATTCATTAGAGGACAAGTGACAATAGTTGACACTAGGAACGTTGCGACAATCATTCATTAGAGGACAAGTGACTATAGTTGACACTAGGAACGTTGCGACAATCATTCATTAGAGGACAAGTGACAATAGTTGACACTAGGAACGTTGCGACAATCATTCATTAGAGGACAAGTGACAATAGTTGACACTAGTAACGTTGCGACAATCATTAGAGGACAAGTGACAATAGTTGACACTAGGAACGTTGCGACAATCATTAGAGGACAAGTGACAATAGTTGACACTAGGAACGTTGCGACAATCATTAGAGGACAAGTGACAATAGTTGACACTAGGAACGTTGCGACAATCATTAGAGGACAAGTGACAATAGTTGACACTAGGAACGTTGCGACAATCATTCATTAGAGGACAAGTGACAATAGTTGACACTAGTAACGTTGCGACAATCATTCATTAGAGGACAAGTGACTATAGTTGACACTAGTAACGTTGCGACAATCATTAGAGGACAAGTGACCTTAGTTGACACTAGGAATACTGGCACAATCACTGGAGGTCAAGTGACAGTAGTTGGCACTAGAAATGTTAGGACAATCACTGGATGACAAGTTTCAATAGTTGACACTAGGAATGTTGGCACAATCACTGGAGGACAAGTGACAATAGTTGACATTAGGAATGTTGGGACAATCACTGGAGGACAAGTGACAATAGTTGACATTAGGAATGCTGGCACAATCACTGGAGGACAAGTGACAATAGTTGACACTAGGAATGTTGGGACAATCACTGGAGGACAAGTGACAATAGTTGACATTAGGAATGTTGGGACAATCACTGGAGGACAAGTGACAATAGTTGACATTAGGAATGTTGGCACAATCACTGGAGGACAAGTGACAATAGTTGACATTAGGAATGTTGGGACAATCACTGGAGGACAAGTGACAATAGTTGACATTAGGAATGCTGGCACAATCACTGGAGGACAAGTGACAATAGTTTACACTAGGAATGTTGGGACAATCACTGGAGGACAAGTGACAGTAGTTGACACTATGAATGCTGGGACAAGTGGCGCACTGCCATATGATAACGTCATCATTAAACGTGACATAAAACGCATAGATATAAACGGTGGGAACGATGGTGTCGCTGCTATTTTCACTGATGGGTCTGTGCAGCTTTACATGAGATATGATGGGGCTGTAAATGGAAGCGATCTCTGCAAAGTTTAGTGAAGCTATGTAACACTCAATACCCATTAGTTTATAATGGCGCACTACTGCAACCATGTAATGGTTTTATTGAGCACACGAATATCATTCAAATAATCAGCATCAAGTGGAGTTTCACTATCTCTTCTTCCCCCTAACCCCCTCGTCCTCCGAACTAATGACATAAGGTGATGCGGTTGTTATATGAGAGGATCCTGAGTGGTGTGTTGAACTGTAGGAGCGAGATTTGTGCGATTATGTAGAGCGAATAACGACGAAGAAGAAGGGAAGTGACGTCAGGATTTGAGCAACTACGTGTAGTCAGACGTTGACGTCGACGAAACATCGATCGGTGGGCGAGAGTTTTCTGCGTCAACAAATGACAAAGCTGAAGTTATTGTGTGTGATCTGCTGGAAGTGGCTCTGCCCTGCTGAGAAGTCGCCTTGTATTCCGTTTTGTTGATTACACATCGTCATGGCAGGCGTTCATTGGTCTGTCCAGAACTCTCTACCTTTAACAGTGTACGCTTCTGTGACGGCATATCATTCATGGTGTTTTATTTAGGTCTTCTATTATTATTCATGCTTTGTAATGTTCAACAACTGTCTGGGACATGTTTTTATGTCGCCTCTTGTGTGCTGACTTCAGTTATTTCGCGATGCTTTATGCGCCTCCCTCCCCCCCAAAAAAAAAAAAAAAAAAAAAATTCCCCCCAAAATCCACTCTTTTAGTCACATTCCATCTGTATCTAATTCTTCGAGTCTCTGTCCCCAACTTTATATCCACATCTTACCCACATTTATAACTCTCACTTCCATATCTCTGTCCCCAACTTTATATCCACATCTTACCCACATTTATAACTCTCACTTCCATATCTCTGTCCTCAACTTTATATCCACATCTTACCCACCTTTATAACTCTCACTTCCATATCTCTGTCCTCAACTTTATATCCACATCTTACCCACCTTTATAACTCTCACTTCCATATCTCTGTCCCCAACTTTATATCCACATCTTACCCACCTTTATAACTCTCACTTCCATATCTCTGTCCCAAACTTTATATCCACATCTTACCCACCTTTATAACTCTCACTTCCATATCTCTGTCCCCAACTTTATATCCACATCTTACCCACATTTATAACTCTCACTTCCATATCTCTGTCCCCAACTTTATATCCACATCTTACTCACCTTTATAACTCTCACTTCCATATCTTTGTCCCCAACTTTATATCCACATCTTACCCACCTTTATAACTCTCACTTCCATATCTCTGTCCCCAACTTTATATCCACATCTTACCCACATTTATAACTCTCACTTCCATATCTTTGTCCCCAACTTTATATCCACTTCTTACCCACATTTATAACTCTCACTTCCATATCTCTGTCCCCAACTTTATATCCACATATTACCCACATTTATAATTCTCACTTCCATATCTCTGTTCCCAATTTTATATCCACATCTTACCCACATTTATAACTCTCACTTCCATATCTCTGTCCCCAATTTTATATCCACATCTTACCCACATTTATAACTCTCACTTCCATATCTCTGTCCCCAACTTTATATCCACATCTTACCCACCTTTATAGCTCTCACTTTCATATCTCTGTCCCCAACTTTATATCCACATCTTACCCACATTTATAACGCTCTCTTCCATATCTCTGTCCCCAACTTTATATCCAAATTTTACCCACATTTATAGCTCTCACTTCCATATCTCTGTCCCCAACTTTATATCCACATTTTACCCATATTTATAACGCTCTCTTCCATATCTCTGTCCCCAACTTTATATCCACATCTTACCTACCTTTATAACTCTCACTTCCATATCTCTGTCCCCAACTTTATATCCACATCTTACCTACCTTTATAACTCTCACTTCCATATCTTTGTCCCCAACTTTATATCCACATCTTACCTACCTTTATAACTCTCACTTCCATATCTCTGTCCCCAACTTTATATCCACATCTTACCCACCTTTATAACTCTCACTTCCATATCTCTGTCCCCAGCTTTATATCCACATCTTACCCACCTTTATAACTCTCACTTCCATATCTCTGTCCCCAGCTTTATATCCACATCTTACCCACCTTTATAACTCTCACTTCCACATCTCTGTCCCCAGCTTTATATCTATATCTTACCCTAATCTATTCTCCAGCTTTAAATCTATATCATTCCCAATTGATAACACTCACGCCCAACGTCTCTAACTCTTCTCTCTCCTCTCTCTCTCTCTCTCTCTCTTTCTCTCTCTCTCTCTCTCTCTCTCTCTCTCTCTCGCCTACAGCTTGTCCACAGATCTACTTCAACAGTGCCCTAGCCCAGGTTAGAGCTTGCCTACCTCCTGTGCTCTTAGACCAAGTCTAGGCAAGGACAATACAGGAACGGAAATCACAGTCATTATCCTTCTATCATTACTTTCAACTTGTTTGCTCTGGAATAGAAATATATATTTTCCGTTTGCCATGTTAGAACGATTGATGGCGCTCTCATAAGTTATCAGAGTTCATATAATTTACAGACAGCATGTCTGTTTCAACTACATATTGTATTGTATGATGGACGTATCTTGTTATTTCACATACTGAATCCATGCTATAGACCCTTGTGCTGTCACATAGATTTTAGGAGTTTCAGGGAGAGATAGAATTTTGGAACGAAGAGAAGTTTTAATCTAAACCAGTGGTGGCCAAATGGTGGCTCGCGGGCCAGATCCGGCCCACTAGTATATTTTTCTTGGTCCTTCAAGTGTCCACATCAACTACTATAATAAATATCTATCATCATGTGCCATACCGGTTGGCGTAGGCGATCATGTCTCTCCACAATCTTCTATCTACAGTGCATCGTATCAGTTCTGTTGTTGACTGTTTTCCATGCCATCCAGTATTTTCTCTCTTTGTCGTCCGCGATCTCTCTTTCCTTTTATTTTGCCAGTTATAACCAAGTATTCCAACTTTCCTCTTCTCATGATGTGCCCGAAAAAATGTTGATTGCTTCTTTCTGATGTTTTTTAAGAGCTCCCTTTTTGTGTTGGCCTCTTTGAGAACTTCCTTATTGGTCTTTTTATCTGTCCAGGGAACTTTCAACATTCTTCTGAGAAATCCAATCTCTGTGGCCTCTAATCGTCTTTTCTTTTGTTTGTCTACTGTCCATGATTCGCTTCCATAGGTCAGAATTGGTTCTATATAGCACCGATGAACTCTCTTTCTCATTTTTATTGACATAGATTTGTTGCATAAGATGTTTTTCATTTTCTGAAATACTATTTTGGCCTGAGCTATTCTGCTTTTTATTTCTGTGGTGCATCTCCCATCTGATGTTATTATTGTGCCCAAGTATTTAAAACGCACTTGTTTCAGATTTGTCTCGTTTATTTTGATGCTGCATGATGGTGATGATTGTTTCTTCGATATAACCATTACTTCTGTTTTCTTACTATTCAGACTGAGACCTTTCTTGTTGCTTTCTTTTACTATTATGTCTATCATTTCATGTAGTTCGTTCTCTGTCTCTGCTATTAAGACTGTGTCATCCGCATATCGCAAATTATTTATGTTGTGACCGTTGACTTCAATTCCTTTTTTGTCTACTATTGATCTCATAATATATTCGCTGTAAAGTGAAAACAAATCCGGTGACAGAAAACAGCCTTGTCTGACTCCTTGTTTTATATATTGGAATTGTCCTGTTTGGTTGTTAATTCGTATAGCTGCTGTTTTTGCCAGTACATGTTTTTTATGATTCGCAGATCCTTGCCATCAATGTTTAATTTCTCCAGCATATTGATTATTCCCACATGCTTTACTTTGTCAAATGCTTTCGTGTAGTCTATAAAGCACATATATAGATCTTTCTTTACCTCTATAGATCTTTTTATCAATATTCTTAAGATGTATATTGCATTATTGGTGTCCTTTCCTTCCTTAATCCACATTGTTCCTCACTTATTTCTGGTTTTATTTTGTTCCTTACACGTCTCATGATTATTCTTAGTAATATTTTAGTCATATGGCTCATGAGACTAATAGTGCGATGGTCTTCACAATCAGTGGCGCCTGACTTCTTCGGTATGGCTACAAAGATAGATTTTAGTAGATCTTCGGGTATGTGTCCAGTGTTATATATGTTATTGAGTAATTTTATTATGACTTGTACTCCCAGCTCTCCTAATGCATTTATCTCTTCGATTGTTATACTGTCAGGACCTGGAGCTTTGCCTCTTTTCATGTGTTGAAATGCGTCCTCCACTTCACTCTGCAGTATTGGTGGTCCTGTGTCTTCATTTGAATTGTTTAATTCTGTTCTTTCATCATCATAGAGTTGACTGATATATTCTGTCCATCTTTCCATTGTCTTTTCCTGTCCCATTATTATATTTCCTTCCTTTGATTTCACACATCCTGAAACTTTGATTTCTTTTCTTCCTGTTATTTCATTTAACTGATTGTGCATAAATTTTGGGTCTTTCTTTTGTTGTTTTTCAATTTCTTCACATTTCTGTTTTAACCATCCTTCCTTTGCTTCTCTGCACTTGTTTTGGATCTCTTTGTGCAATATTTTGTATGTCCGTTCTTCTTTCTTATGTTTTTTTCTTTCGTCCATTAGTTGTAATATTTCTTCTGTCATCCATTTCTTTTTGTTGATTCTTTTAGTCACTGGTATTACTTCTTTTGATGTTTGTTGAATCGATTGTTTGAGCATTTCCTACTGCTCCTGGATGTCCTGTATTTTCTCAATATCATTATATCTATTTTGTACTATCGTGCTGTACTTATCACTCATCTGTTTATCTACTCTTAGCATATCTAGTTCTAATTTTATATTTCTTGGTGATTTATGTGCCTTCCGCAGTTTTATTCTTATCTTTCCAACTACTGGTACATTGTCACTATTGCAATCTGCTCCAGGCTTTGTTTTAACAGATGTTAGCCCATTCCTGAATCTTCTCTGTACCAGTATAAAATCATTTTGATTGTGTACTTTTTTGTCTGGGCTTTGCCATGTCCATAGTCGCCTAGGGTATTGTTTGAACCAGGTGTTACCTATAATCATTTCATGTCTTTGCCCAATCTATCAATCTATCCCCTCTGTAATTCGTCTCTCCAAGGCCATGCCCCTCCCCCTCCCAGTCACATTTTACACTTCAGCTGTTCCTACCTTTGCATTGAAATCCCCTAATATAAAAGTTATTTCTTGGGATTTACACTGTTCCATGGTCGCCTCTAGCTCCTCGTAAAAAGTGTCAATGTCTTCTTCTTCGCTATTACTTGTTGGTGCATAAACTTGAATTATGTTGATATCCATTGGTCTGCCTCGCAATTTTACTAGCAGAATTCTGTCTGATACTGGCCAAAATCCTTTCACTGTTTTGCTTCTTTCTCTATCTAACATGATGCCTACTCCTCTTTCGTGTGTGGTTCCCCCAGAGTAAATTACATTTCCACTGTCGCGTTGTAATAATCCTGTCCCTGTCCATCTCATTTCACATAGTCCCAAGATGTTCAGTTTCATTCTCTTCATTTCTTGACTGATGTTTTCTAGTTTTCCAACCTGGAATGCTGATCTAATGTTCGATGTTCCTATTGATAGTGTCTCTTTATTTTTGATGACGATCGGGTGTCACCTGTAGCACATGACGCTCCCTACCGGACGAGGTGGCTGTGAAGTCCCCATTAACGTCGTTAGCTGTAAATATAAGGTTGTGATTTGTCATGATTAGTCCAAGCAATTTAAGAAGGTAGTTTGCCATTCCTTTCCTTCTTGGCAGTGACTGTACTAGTCGGAGATCGCAGCCATTGTCTCTATACATGAGATCCTCTGCCTGCCATCGCGGCGTGGGGACCATAACCGGCACTACTTGTCGGCTGCTCCCACAACACCATCCACCACCTGCTCCAATGGCTTCACATAACCCTGATGGGGGGGGGGGGGGGCTAAACGGGAGCTCCACCTTGCCCTGGGGTGTCCCGAAGACTAGTGGAGGAAAGGAGACGTCTTACTCCTCCTTTGGTAGGGCAGAACTCTACCCCGCTAACCCAATATCTATAAATAAAACCAACATTCCAGTCAGTTAAAAAAAAAAAAAAAAAAAACAGTTGATCTCGACAATAATCAAAGGCTTTGTTTATAGTTGGCGCTACAAAGTTGCCTTTCTGTCAGTGTCACGTGATAGTGTTCAAGCATAATTTATTGATAGATATTATTTATTTACTAAATCACATCATGTAATTGTTGAGGATACTCGAAGTTTGGCCCACCGGTCTTGACTATAATCCGACTCTAGGCGGCGAACGGTTGGTCACCTCTGGTCTCAACCCTATTTGCAACAACCATAGGGACGACACTACAACAATTTATCATGTATCCTTACAAATAAAGCCATGAGTAGCGTTATCTTTGTCAGGATCTCTCTCTTCAACCCCCCCCCCCCCCCCATCTATTATCTCTTCACTAAGCTCTGCTGCATCGTTCGCTCGTCCTCCCTCAGGCATTCCCCGCACACTTACTAGATATTTGATTGCCCACTTAGCCTATCATTGATGCCTAATGTATGAAGGCTGCAGTCATTTTCGCTAGGCAAGTTGCGCATTCGCTGCTAGCCTTGAGGTGGCCATTTCCTCTTGACACTAAAGTTGAAGTTTATTTTTCTCCTCACATCTTTCTCTCTCTCCCTCTCTTTAACATAGTTTACTATCTAGATTCCCCCTTCCTTTCTATTCTTATCCCACAACCCCCCACCCCCCTCCTGAGCCCCTGTTTTGATACAATATTGACGGCTGTAACATCTTTTTTTTCTGTTTGCAGCTGTTCGGTGTGAGCAGACTAAGTCAATGCGCTAGCCACGTTCATCCCTTTGTATTGTAGCCTGCTGCCATATCTCTCCCCGTTTACCACGTTATCGCCGACTTTTCACCGTTCCCCGCTAGATGGTCTTTTGGAGGCTGTCATCATTCTACAGGTTGTTTCTGTGATAATTGCTGCCTAATATAGCTCAACATAGAAAACATAATCTGGTGAACTGCTGGTATATGGTGGATAGGCGGCGGGAACATGAAAAATGCTCCTTGTTGCAGTTTCCTCATATTCCAAATTCTGCTCGTTGCAGGAGCTACTGAGTTAAGTGCTCTGTGTACACAGTGAGCTGTGTGTCTCATCCGTTTTGATCATGTTTCGATATTCCAATTGTTTACGATGAATGATGATATTGTATGACAGGGAACAGTTGGCTTTATTCACTTTCTGCGCAGTTTCGCCTTATGCCTTGTCTTTTGGCGTGTGCTGAGACTGCAACGATGGGGACTACAGTTACCTTTCTTTGTTTGGGAGATGAGATATTAATTCGGATGATTACGCTGGCACGGGCGGTTGAGCAATTATGGATTTTAATTCGTTTGCAGTGATACCGGGGCCTTCCATAACCAAATAACATAATCTGGAGTTTACTGGTACTTCGCCAAAACAAAAAAAGAGCTGAAAAAAAACCCTAGAGGCCAACCACAACCAACTATATATTTACTTAGGTCTGCGGACTGAGAGGAAATTGCTGAAAAACAACTAGCGTGACGCTTTCAGCTTTGCCAGCAGGAGCGGTTGTGGCTATAGTGAAGTCAGCCGTCATATTATATCTCCTACATTTGAACAATAGTGAAGTCATTCGTCCTATTATATCTCCTACATTTGAACAATAGTGAAGTCAGCCGTCCTATTATATCTCCTACATTTGAACAATAGTGAAGTCAGCCGTCCTATTATATCTCCTACATTTGAACAATAGTGAAGTCAGCCGTCCTATTATATCTCCTACATTTTATCACGCCACGCGAGTTGGTGGGTTTTTATTGTCTGCCGGCGGGCCTTGGTAAATCTATAGTTGGCTGTGGAGCAACCAACCTTTGCATATCTTGACAATGACATGAGAAGGTCTTTGATGGACATTAGTGCTAACAACTTCACTCACTTGTTACATGGTCCACATAGGATATGCCGGCATTTTTCTAACACCTAATTGCGGTTATTTTTGTTATGCTTCTTGTCTCACATGTCTGTACAAAGATGTACCTGACAAGGGAGCGCTTCAGCCTAACTTTTTAATAGATAGCTAGATTATTTTATTTTTATTTTTCCCGCTTGGTCTTAGCTTCTCACTTGCACGTTAAAATAAAAAAAAAATACTGATGGAAGGTTAGCATTTTCCACTCTTTATATTTATTGAGATAATCATGAATGACATTTTAAAATACGCCAATTAGACGTTTCAGTTACGCGTAGTTTTAACAACAATGAGTAGAGCCCACTAAGGAATTTAGAGAAAGGAATGCGGTGATTCAATCCTCTTAATGTACCAGACAGGGGGTATATCTTTGACTGGAATATGTAATAATGAATGGTCGGGTTAGTAGTTATTCCGTGAAACTGCTCTTGAGTCATGGAAGTGAATCATGAACATTTGGACGACAGACACTAAACAATTGTTGGAGGCCAGAGAAATGTTTTACAAAAGAATATTGAGAACACAATAGACAGCTAAAATGGCGTTCTAACGGAGGCTAAACAAAAGGAAGCTTATTTGTAACATGAGAAGGAAACGGATAATTAGTTATCCATGTTATGTGAGGAGAACAACTGAAGTATATTGTGACAATTGGAAGATTGGAGGGAAGGAAAACAGGGAGAAAACAGCCCAAGGAGAGTGGTTTAGAAGGAAGGCAACAACTGAAATGATAAACAACTGTAGAGATATACAGTTGGGAAGGGACATGGTCTCATCTACATCAGCAGACATGGCACTTGATGTCGATGATAAACTGGTCTTATACTGCCCATCGCATTAAGGAAAGTGAATGTAAATAATTGATCACAACCAGAGAATGTAACATTTGTAATGGTGGTCTGCCATTCCTGCTTCAAATTTATGTCATCCAAAGTGCTGTACAAACATATCTCAGTGTCTGTATATCAATGTTAACATATTGTAATATATATAACACTTGCTCGACGGGATGGGTGTCAGCATCGGGTGATCAGATTGTCCGCTGATGTGAAACTGTGTAAAGTTTTCTATTATGTATATGTGTGTGTGTGTGTAGTTTATGTAGTTATTAACAGCTGTCTATGTAGCACTGGCCTAATGCCAAACCTGACACATATATAGTCTGAGCCTCAGCTATTGATCTATTCAACAACAGCTAACTGTGAAGTTTTGTGAGTATCGGGTTGGTATAAGGCAGCAGCAAGTCTGTACGTTAATGACATCTAGGGCATTCCGTTTAATTTGCTATCACTGTTATCACTTGACATATTTAGATGTATCTGGTGCCCCAGTTCCCAGCTGTGTTGCTAATTATCAGGATATTATTATCTGAATAATTTTACTACAATGTCAATTCTAGCTGGTGATTACTGAAATCTGCACACAATAATGTCCACATGACTATTCTTACCTTTATTGAAGGCCAGTATCTAATTCTAGTCAAATGTCAGTATCAATGTCTGATTCTCTCTAAGCTGTAGAAATCTCTCATTAAATGTCAATATCATTGTATCATATATGATGACATAGTTCTCATCAGCAATCAGATAAAAACGATGCAGGAAAACACAAATGAACTATCATCAATAGCCAGCAAAATTGGGCTTGAGGTCAATCATGAAAAGACTAAAGTCATGAAAAGTTTAATTCCAACAAGTGACAAAATATACATGGAAATCAAACCAGTAGAAGAGATCGATCACTTCATCTATCTTGGAAGTCACATTGATCGAGAAGGGGATACGAGCAAAGAAATTAGAATCAGACTGGCTAAAGCAGCAATGTCTTTCAGAAGCCTTGAAAAGTTGTGGAAATCAAAACTCATTAGCACAAACACAAAACTTAGGCTATTCAAATCAAATGTACTATCAACCCTTACGTATGCGTGTGAAAGCTGGAAAACAACAAGAGATATAGAAACAAAGTTGAACGCATTCGAAAATAAATGTCTAAGGAAAATACTTGGTATAGAATGGAACGAATTCAAAACAAACGAGGAAATTAGAGAAATCGCCAATCAACCACTAATATCTTCAGTAATAAAGAAAAGACGATGGTCATACGTTGGACATGTGATGAGAAGAGATAATAATCGAATAGCAAAGCAAGCCCTCATATGGGAAACAACAGGTAAAAGAAAAAGAGGAAGACCCAGGGAGACACTGAGAAGAACATTGATGAGAGAGGCAAGAGCAGCAGGAATCGGCTCCCTCAATGAGATAGAACTGCTTGCACAGAACAGAGACAGATGGCGAGATTTGATAAAATATCTTTAAAAGAAAACTGCTAGAACAAAAATTCATATAGGAGAAGGTGTATCTTGGTCTACGCCCTATGGGCCGGTTACGGCTCGAAAGGTCAATAGATTGTATCATTTCCTCCAGATCTAAGCTTTTGATTAGCGTTAGTGTCATTTCTCTGATTTTCAACAGATCGTAGATTCGGTTTCAGTCTCAATATCTTTCTCTGATTACCACCAGGCCATAGACTCAGCTTAAATATCAGTATCATTCTCCGATTTTGATTTGTTGCAGGTCTTGCTGCTTGATGCTCCTATACAACAAGGTATGTAACTCTCAGGCACATGTAGTTTCATGGAGCTTCTATTGCTGAAACTTCTATGTGAGGTGTTCTACCTAGACTTTGTTTATCTCAGCTTATAAAGCTTCAGTCACGGGACTTGTGCTCTAGACAGCCCAATACACACGTCTATAGTGCACAGTTTTAAGCTGGCACATGTCGAACACACATAATCATTCATTAAGACAGCACAACTCACAAATAGAGAGGAGCTGTAGTAGCTCAGTGATTAGTGAACTGGACTACCTAAGACCAGAGGCTGGGTTTGATTCCAGTCGATGGCTTCTTAAGGATTTTTCCTTCTTTCTCATCCCTTAACCACGAGGGTTGTTGCGATGTTACTGACAGACTTCATCAATATTTTCCATTGATCTCTATCTATAGTTAGTTTTTACAACTCTGTGAAGTTGAAGCCTGTCCATACTTTCACGTTATCTTCCCATCTCTTTCTCTGTCTACTTTTTCTTCTTTTATGTTGGACCAGCCAGTTACAGAAACCATTGGCATGAAATCTCTAATTGTTCTCACAATGGACATGAATTTCTTTGGAACCACATAGAGTTTGTTAGACATTTATAAACATTAATCAGTGGTTTTTTTTTTTTTTTTTACATGAGGTTTAAATAACCAGGGAACAATATTAACCTCAGATGGTAGATGTACAACAGAGGTGATATGCAGGTGTCATCTGAGGTGAGAATGGCTTGGCAGAAGGTCAACAACAGAAATGCTAAATAACTGTCGAGATTGAAAGTTGTGGAGAGACATGATCACCAACGCCAGCAAGCATAATACTTGATGATAATGATAAATAACCAATGAAATCCTATACCATTATCTTTCTATATTTGCAGAAGAAGTTCTCCTAAACAGAAGCAGCTGAGGCAAAGTTATACATAGTCAGTGCTCCAAGCTTCTGGCCTTAGTTTTTGTTATCAAGTGACCTTTGACAGACCTTTGACACGACCTACATTGATATTGCAAGGTTGCACCTGGGCAGCTAAAGGAGAACAGAGGTAGTAGACATTGAAGAGAAAGGAGGATATGTAGTGGAGGAGACAGGTACAGGTGGACAATGGCAGAGCTGTTGTCTGTACAGGTTAGTGCTATCTGTTTGTTCCTCTGATGTTTTCATATTTGCATACTTACATGGTTGTGATGGGAATAAAAGAAATAAGATTGTAGCACACAACAAGGGCTATAAGATAGTTACACTAGAGAAGGGTGGATGGCAAAGAGGAGCAATCATTGAGCAAACTAAATAGCAGTAGAAGATCAAACCAGTTAGAACCAAAATAACAACTGGAGAGACAATACTCTGCTGTGGAAAAAGAGATGGACAACACAGAAGCACTGGGATGCTGAGAAGTTTAGAGTATTATTAAAATAGAAACAAGGTGTAGGGTGAACACAATTGACTTCTTTTACTAAAATGGAAACAAGCCAGTAACAGATTAATTATAACAAGACTGAGAAGAAGACAACCAGGATCATCCTATTACAATAATATGCATCAATAAATGACAGTGATGATGAGATATTTTACCAACAGTGAATGAGGTGATCTCATGTAATAAAACACTGTGTCCATCCCATTCTTGTTCATCAGCTTTACTGAAGCACACCAGTTTCTCATTTTACTAAGAATTGTGAAAATAAGTGGAAACCAACTCTGAGATCTGATCTAGCCAATGAAATGGGAGACATTAATGCAAGTGAAGGATCAAATAACACACATCAAAATATAGTAATTGAGAAATGTGGGATGTGCACAGTCAACTAGAACAGGATTAAATTGATAAGCAATACCTAATGTAGTTCTCATTTCTTTGGATTATGGTTCTGTTCCATCAAATACAAACATTGCTTTACAGTAATAAAGGTCAAAGAGTTTGCTTAATGTTTTTTTTAACTGATTCATGGATGGATCAGGCACAAAATATTGTTCATAAAGTGTGTTCACTACAGGATATAGCACCTAGAAAAGAATGGATACAAGAATCAAATGGGAGCTCTATATGCTTTTCAGTCCGCATTACGATGGACAAGGCATGCCAGCAACAATAGTAATTTATGGCGAAAGCCAAAATTCAAGCATTAAAAAAAAAGTAAAAAAAAACTATCTTTACGACACATAGTACCATTGCTGGTGTATGTCAGGGGGCAATGATGAACAATGTTCAGGGGGAGATGCTGTCATTTACACAGATGGATCAATACTATGACATCCATGAAGTTCAAGGGCTTTCATGGACCTGGTTTGAGGGAGAGCTGCGAAGGAGGATAGCTGTGCATCTGGTGTGTCTACAAGCAGCTTGACTATGGAGGTCATGGCTGTAACTAAAGCAATTGGAGACACAGACATTCTCCCAGGTGTGCTTTCTCAGCAGCTCAATGAGTTTATCTATCTATCTATTGACCTTTCGAGCCGTTGCCGGCCCATAGGGCGTAGACCAAGATACACCTTCTCATATCTGAATTTTTGTTCTAGCAGTTTTCTTTTAAAGATATTTTATCAAATCTCGCCATTTGTCTTTGTTCTGTGCAAGCAGCTCTATCTCATTGAGGGAGCCGAATCCTGTTGTTCTTGCCTCTCTCATCAATGTTCTTCTCAGTGTCTCCCTGGGTCTTCCTCTTTTTCTCTTACCTGTTGTTTCCCATATGAGGACCTGCTTTACTATTCGGTTATTATCTCTTCTCATCACATGTCCAACATATGACCATCGTCTTTTCTTTATTACTGAAGATATTAGTGGTTGATTGGCGATTTCTCTAATTTCCTCGTTTGTTTTGAATTCGTTCCATGCTATACCAAGTATTTTCCCTAGATATTTGTTTTCGAATGCGTTCAACTTTGTTTCTATGTCTCTTGTTGTTTTCCAGCTTTCACACGCATATGTAAGGGTTGATAGTACATTTCATTTGAATAGTCTAAGTTTTGTGTTTGTGCTGATTAGTTTTGATTTCCACAACTTTTCAAGGCTTCTGAAAGACATTGCTGCTTTAGCTATTCTGATTCTAATTTCTTTACTTGTATCCCCTTCTCGATCAATGTGACTTCCAAGATAGATAAAGTGATCGATTTCTTCTACTGGTTTGTTTTCCATGTATATTTTGTCATCTGTTGGAATTAAACTTTTCATGACTTTAGTCTTTTCATGATTGATCTCAAGCCCAATTTTGCTGGCTATTGATGATAGTTCATTTGTGTTTTCCTGCATCGTTTTTATCTGACTGCTGATGAGAACTATGTCATCAGCAAAGTCGAGGTCCTCCAAATGGCTCCTTGTATCCATTCGATGCCTTTATTACCAGTGCAGCATTTCTTCATTATGAAGTCCATAACAATTCCAAATAACAAGGGCGATCAAATACATCCTTGTTTAACCCCAGTTTCTATTGGGAAACATTTGCTCAGTCATTCCTCTGTTCGAACTGCACATGTGTAACCATCATACATGTCTTTGATAATATTTATGATTTTTTATGGTAAGCCATATTGCTTCAGAGTTTTCCACAAAGAATCTCTATGAATACTATCAAATGCTTTTTTTAAATCGATGAAGTTAAGTACAAAAGGTTTTTGCTTTTCAATGTGTTCCTCCAATATAAGTCGTAGAGTGAAAATGTGGTCAAGGCAGCTTCTCCCTTTTCTAAACCCAGCCTGTTCTTCACACATTACTGTATCTATTGAATCCTTTATTCTATTTAGAATGATTTTGCAGAATAACTTTGAGGCAACTGACAAAAGTGTCACGCCCCTCCAGTTGTTACAATCTCTAAGATTGCCCTTTTTTGGAATCTTAACAATGATTCCTTTTTTCCATTTATGAGGCGTCTTCTCTGTTTTCCAAATGATGTTGAACATTTTTTGGAGATGTATTAGATTATGGCTATCAATTGCCTTGAGTATCTCAGCTGTTAACTTATCCTCTCCTGCAGCCTTGTTATTGGTCATACGCTTTAAGGTGGTTTCTATTTCACTCAAGGTGAAATCATCTAAATTTATATCTAATTCTGCTGCTGGTGTTTCAGCTTCAAAATCTATTAAACTGTGGGGTAGTGGACGGTTAAGAATTTCTTTGAAGTGTTCCACCCAACAGGCTTTTATGTCTGCGCTTGTTGTTAGCATTAATCCAGATTTGTCTAGAATTGGTGTTCCACTGGATGTATATATGTTTGTCAGCATCTTTTGTACAGTATAAAGAGTTCTGCTGTCTCCTGCAATTGCAGCTGTCTCTGCTTTCTCTGCCAAATTGTCTATATAAGCTCTTGTATCACTTCTTGCTGAACTTTTCACTTTGTTGTCTAATTCTTTGTATGTTGCTTTTGCCAGAACCTTTCCAAGATCTGTCTTTACATTATTCATGGCTCTCTTCGCTTCCCTTCTTTCTTTGATGTATTTCCATGTGGTGTCTGAGATCCAAGCTCGTTTATCCATTTTCTTCAGTCCGGCACTTGCTTCTGCTGCTGTCATTAGTATTTTGCTCTGCGAGTCCCACATTTCATTGATATCTAAGTCTATTTCACCGAGTGCTGTATAACAATTACTTAGCTCTATGTTAAACTTTTCCTTTATGGCTTCATCTTTCAATTTATGACTATCAATTTTATGTGTCATTGACCTCTTCTGTTGGCTTCTAAATTGTAATCTTATTTTCCCAATGCACAGGTTGTGGTCACTATTAACATCAGCACCTCTGTATGCTCTTACATCTATTAATGATGATCTGAATTGTTGTTTAATACATAGGTGGTCAATTTGATTTGAGGTTCTATCATCAGGAGATATCCATGTTGTTTTGTGAATATTTTTGTGTGGAAATAATATCCCACCTATAACTAGATTTTCTATTGAACATAATTCTATTAATCTTTCTTTTTGATCTTTCTGATCTTTCCGAGTTTACTCAGGAAGATCAAAATAGATTGGGCCCATACTCAATGGCTGGAGTCCTTGAGGAGGATTATGCTGAAAAAGAGTTTTCTTTATTTTTGTGTTAGGGCATGTGGGAGAATGATGATGGTCATATATGTTAGACATGTGATGAGGAGAGATAATAACAGAATAACAAAGTAAGCCCTCATGTGGGACACAACAGGTAAGAGGAAACGAGGCCGACCCAGAGAGACACTGAAAAGAACATTGATGAGAGAGGCAAGAGCAGCAGGAATCAGCTCCCTCAATGAGATAGAGGTGCTTGCACAGAACAGAGAGAAATGGCGAGATTTGATAAAATATCTTTAGAAGGATTGAAAACTGCTAGAATAAAAATTTAAATAAGAGAAAGAGTATCTGGGTCTATGCTCTATGGGCTGGCTACTGCTCGAAAGGTCAATAGATAGATAGATTGGGGGGGGGGGGAGTGGTAATGAACATACAGATAAACTCACTGGTGTAGACAAAAAAAAAGTAAAGAGCCCCTATCACACCAAGTGGTGTATAGGGAATATGATGTTTGTGACCATAAATTTTACAGACCTTCAATACATGATTTTTGGGGTAATGTGGTCGGTATTACGTCTGTGCCGCTTTACTTTCCCAGAAAAAAATCCGGTATCCATTAAAGGCTGGGTGTCGTCGGTTAGGATCGAACCCTACCTCATGTCCTTTGTAGTCCAGTTCACTAACCACTGTGCTATCATGGCTCGCTACTCACTGGTGTGGCTGGGGCTTTTTGGTCTAAAAGGTAAGATGTTGAACTCTGGACAAGAAGGTCCCGGGTTTGATCCTCACCACAGGCGACTGAAATGAAAAAAATTAATTATATAAATAAAAAAAATAAAAAAAAATCAAATCTATGATTTCTTCATGGCTTTTACCCTCCCCCGGTCTCTGGATAGTGAGATCCAATTTATAGCCCTCTCAGGCAGTGGCAAAAAGTAAGACTCCATGTGCATGCTGTGTGTGTTTAAGAACCCTTGGTATTTGGAAATCAAAAAGAGTAGGCCAAAAACGGTCAGTGCCTGGGCAAAAGTAGCAGGAAAAAAACTTACTCAAGACATTAATAATCTCAATGATAAAAATGAGAGTACCTCTGAAGTTGGAGAATATCTGCCTGTGTGGTGAGGGACACCTCAGCACATGGCTGCCAGTGTGGAAAATAGGAAAAAAAATACTCACACAAAATTCAGTACCTTGAGACATTGCTAGAGATTTAAAGCTGGTGCAAGCAAACAACAACTGTGTGGCTGCCAAGAGATGCAGCCAAGTAATGGACCGGGCTGACATTATCAATATCCTAAGAGAAATAGGGCAAGTAAATGACCTCACTATATGGTGAATCAGCAACCTTAACAAGACTACGAGAAGACCTGCATGTCAAGAGAGGCATTACCAGAGAGAAAGAGCTATGTAGTATAAGAAGATTAGTCAGCCAACTTAGAAGTGGTGTTTTCACTCATTTCAAACTGTAGGATTTGCTGAAGGGGAAACCTCAGCACTTATGGACACATTTTTCTTTGTGCATGATCTAACAATGAACAATTGAGAACCTAATAAGGTAGTATGTACAGTGTGATATCAGAATAGTAAGACATGAATGACTGTTTTGTGTGCTCAGGTTCATATACCAGCTCATCTGGGCCAGTTTTTGAAGAAGGAGACCAAGAAGTTTATCTCTGAGAATGTCTCCAGGGAGAAGGGATCCAACTCACACCTCACCAAGCACAAACCAGTGGACATCAAGTTCACCAACTTGTCATACTTTGTCAAGGAAGGACACAGTAATAAGGGTATGCTTGTGCTATCTGTATGTGGAGAGGCAGGTCGTTGGGGGGGGGGGTGTTTAATATATGTTTGAGCATAGAGATTGAGATAGAGAGTTAGAGAGAGAGCCAGATTATTAAAATATGAAGAGATGTAACATTATTGGAACAGGAAATGTTGAAGTGTGGTCAACAAAATCACTTCAATTAACAAAGTAATTTTAGAAATACCAAGACATGATAGAAAGTGACTTGTTTAAAAGTTGGCACAAATTCTACTGTGAATTTGTAGCATTGTAACTAAGCGATCAGATAGTCATAATAGATTGTATAAAGTTATAACCAGAATATATTCATAATTATAATAAGATTATGTTTAAAGTTTTAACAGAAGAAGATTGACAAGATGTAATAATAGAGTATACGAAATTGCAACATGAGAATATGCAATATTGTAACAAAATAAAGCAATTATATAACAAGATAATGTTACAAAACAAACACAACATACAGTGTTGCAACAAGATAATATACAGTGTTACAACAAGATAATATACAGTGTTACAACAAGATAATATACAGTGTTGCAACAAGATAATATACAGTGTTACAACAAGATAATATACAGTGTTACAACAAGATAATATACAGTGTTACAACAAGATAATATACAGTGTTACAACAAGATAATATGCAGTGTTACAACAAGATAATATGCAGTGTTACAACAAGATAATATGCAGTGTTGCAACAAGATAATATGCAGTGTTGCAAGATGATAATATACAGTGTTACAACAAGATAATATGCAGTGTTGCAAGAAGATAATATACAGTGTTACAACAAGATAATATGCAGTGTTACAACAAGATAATATACAGGGTTACAACAAGATAATATACAGTGTTGCAACAAGATAATATACAGTGTTACAACAAGATAATATACAGTGTTACAACAAGATAATATGCAGTGTTACAACAAGATAATATGCAGTGTTGCAACAAGATAATATGCAGTGTTGCAACAAGATAATATGCAGTGTTACAACAAGATAATATGCAGTGTTACAAAAAGATAATATGCAGTGTTACAACAAGATAATATGCAGTGTTACAACAAGATAATATGCAGTGTTGCAACAAGATAATATGCAGTGTTACAACAAGATAATATGCAGTGTTACAACAAGATAATATGCAGTGTTACAACAAGATAATATGCAGTGTTACAACAAGATAATATGCAGTGTTGCAACAAGATAATATGCAGTGTTACAACAAGATAATATGCAGTGTTACAACAAGATAATATGCAGTGTTACAACAAGATAATATGCAGTGTTACAACAAGAGAAGTGTGTGTTTTCATTTTCCAAATGATGATGCTTCTTCTTCATATTTCAGGTAAAAAAACCATATTGAAGAATATAACTGGAAAGTTTGTGTCTGGGGAGTTGACCGCTATCATGGGACCCTCTGGAGCTGGCAAGTCTTCCCTCATGAATATTCTGGCAGGATACAGGTTGGTCTTCTCCCACTCTCTCTCACCCTCATTCATCATTAAAGTCTGGATTCTTGCTAGATTCATTATTTCTTTTTTTTTTTTTTAAAACATACCAGCAGCAACATGAAAACTGATTTTTGTAATCACCAACTTTGTGTGTTTGTTCTTTCACAACATCTTCAATGTTGTTCATAGGACACAATAAGTTCTTTTGTTTAATGAAGTTTCTGTGATCACCATGAATCCTTTTTTTTTCATCCGCAATTCTAAACTAAACAGCTTTCTCCATTCCATTGGCAAGATATGTGTACCATGCCAGACACCTACATGTTTATGGATGATAGATTCAGCAATTTCAGTCACCTTCATGTTTATAGACAAAAAAAGTTCAGCAATTTTAGGGACCTTGTTATGGACAACAATTTTCAGCAATTTTAGGGACCTTGTTATAGACAAAAATGTTCAGCAATTTTAGGGACCTTGTTATAGACAAAAATTTTCAGCAATTTTAGGGACCTTGTTATAGACAAAAATGTTCAGCAATTTTAGGGACCTTGTTATAGACAAAATTTTCAGCAATTTTAGGGACCTTGTTATAGACACAAATTTTCAGCAATTTTAGGGACCTTGTTATAGACACAAATTTTCAGCAATTTTATGGACCTTGTTATAGACACAAATTTTCAGCAATGTTAGGGACCTTGTTATAGACAAACATGTTCAGCAATTTTAGGGACCTTGTTATAAACAAAAATGTTCAGCAATTTTAACATCCTCATAATCTATAGGTGAAAAAAAATCTCATAAAATCTCATACTTAATTCTTGTGTCCTTGCTACCAATTGTAATTTTGTATAGCAGATTATTATGTGTCATCAGTAATTCAACAGAGGTGCGCAGGAACCATAGATTCAGTGCTATATTTCTGGAGATGAAGAGACTGACACAATTGACAAAGAAAGGTGGTAAACTGTAAGATACAAGTAAAACTTCTAGTCTAAAAGGTTCATCAGGAGTAAATTTATTATCAGATAGAGTACAGAATGTCAGGGTTACCAGATCAGCTATGACTACTGCTAGCTCAGCAGAAAAGAATAAGTAGCAAGCAGTAACAAAATAAAGTATCACTTTTATAGCAATCTAAGGATAGCCAATTTGTATGGAAGGAAGTAGCTGTAGCACCAACAATATTACTGTCAGACATCTGCCGAACATATGATGGAGAGAAAATTTGTAGCCATCACCTGGACAAGCTGTATTAAAATGTCACAACTTTGAGCTGACCAATGCATTCTTTGAACTATTAATATTGTCGTATAAAACACAGAAGACCTGCAGCTCTCATAAGCTTTGCCCTAAGTATTTGAGTGTCCTGATTTTACTGACAACAGATGAGAGCCAGCATCCAATTTGTCTTCACAATTTTGGAATCTCGAGTGCAGCTCAACAATAATCACATGTACTTTAACTGAGCACATTTTGACATGAGCAGTGTGAGGACATCTAGCCCATAATCAATCTGCACTAATAACCTTTGCATCAAGAGATGCCAGAATTTAAGTGATCCTTTTGTTGAAAGAAAATACATACTCACAGCTAGATAATTGTGTTATTTGTGGGTTATCATCAATGCACTCTCAACATAAGTAGATAATTGATCATGGTATTGCAAAAAGCTGTTGTCTAATCACATTTCAGTTGGCAAGTTACTGAGTTGCCGGTTGTTGATATTGCTCTAGTGTCATGAGTTCAGTAAAGGTAAAACCACAAGTACAATTCACACTGCTTCCAGCGGGAATAAAAAAAAAAAGTTGTCCAAACGTCTGTAGCCCAGTCGGATGATTTTTTCAACTAGGCTACAGAGGCCCCCATGAGTTCAGTGTGGACCCTTAGTTTTTAGACCCAGCCTGATGATATAGTGGACTGCAATTGTCTGTTGTAGAGTCTGTCTATAACTAGGTCTTCTGCATCAACAGACCTCACCACTCAGGAGTTATGATCTATCTATCTTTCATACGCCTGGAGTATTGTCTATATCTGCAATGTCGTTTCCTGTATAAATTTTACTGTCTTTTGTAATTCTTGTTGTGGCCCATATAGTTTTGTCTGTAGTGTTGTATCTATGGGCCAATGGATTTTCCTCAGTCTACTATATTCTGTGCAATCTTGAAGTATGTGTTCAGCAGTCTGGGGTGCCTGTCCACATGTACACGTAGTTGATGTGCCGATCTTGAATTTTGTATACATGTGACTATGGAGTCGATTGTGTCCTGTTCTGAGGCGTAGAATGATAACTTGTTCATATCTATTCATATTATGAAAGGCATAGGAGTTATAATGATTCTCACATTATTGGCCAATCTGGTTTGATGCAGACTGATATAGAGTCTTAAAGATGTCATCAAACAGGTCTGTGGGCTTACCATTATCAACACTGGTGAGGAGTGGATACCTGTGTCTTCTTCATTCAGGAGCATACTCTCCGGTATTGTCATGCTAGACTGGAAATTAAGGGAACAGAATCCAGTCGTGGTAAATGTAGAGGTTAACACTGTCATCTAGGATAACACAGACAAGGAAGATGCAGTCATCTATACAGACAGATACATAATAAGACAACAAAGGAGAGTGTGTGCATTTACAGCATGCTTGACAGGCAGAACAGTCAAAGAAGACATGTGTCCATATGTTATGAACACTAGTAGCATGACAATGAAGGTGATGGCAATGACCAGGGCATTCATCTCAATGAGACATCATACATCAACTTACTTATTGACCTTGCTACACAACAAGAAATGTCTGAGACATTGCTAAAACCAATTTTGCAGAACTCTCCTGTATATCATTGAGACATCTTACAACTTACTAGTTGACTTTTGTCATTATTATATATTATATTATATATATTGTTGATATATATTGCTGATATATTATTGTTGTATATTATTGATAAGAATAAAACTGTGGAAGGCACAGAAATCATCAATAAGTATAAAATTAGAACTAGATATGCTAAGAGTAGATAAACAGATGAGTGATAAGGACAGCACGATAGTACAAAATAGATATAATGCTGTTGAGAAAATACAGGACATCCAGGTATAGTGGGAAATGCTCAAACAATTGATTCAACAAATATCAAAAGAAGTAATACCAGTGACTAAAAGAATCAACAAAAAGAAATGGATGACAGAAGAAATATTACAACTAATGGATGAAAGAAGAAAACATAAGAAAGAAGAACGGACATACAAAATATTGCACAAAGAGATCCAAAACAAAAGCAAAGGAAGGATGGTTAAAACAGAAATGTGAAGAAATGGAAAAACAACAAAAGAAAGACTCAAAATGTATCCACAGTCAGTTAAATGAATTAACAGGAAGAAAAGAAGTCAAAGTTTCAGGATGTGTAAAGTCAAAGGAAGGAAATATAATAATAGGGCTGGAGAAGACAATGAAAGGATGGTCAGAATATATCAGTCAACTCTATGATGATGAAAGACCAGAATTAAACAACTCAAATGAAGACACAGGACCACCAATAATGCAGAGTGAAGTGGAGGACGCATTTCAACACATGAAAAGAGGCAAAGCTCCAGATCCTGACAATATAACAATCGAAGAGATAAATGCATTAGGAGAGCTGGGAGTACAAGTCATAACAAAACTACTCAATGACATATATAACACTGGACACATACCTGAAGATCTACTAAAATCTATCTTTGTAGCCATACTGAAGAAGTCAGGCGCCACTGATTGTGAAGACCATCGCACTTTTAGTCTCATGAGCCATATAACTAAAATATTACTAAGAATCATCATGAGACGTGTAAGAAACAAAATAAAACCAGAAATAAGTGAGGAACAATGTGGATTTGTGGAAGGAAAGGACACCAATAATGCAATATACATCTTAAGAACATTGATAAAAAGATCTATAGAGGTAAAGAAAGATCTATATATGTGCTTTATAGACTACACGAAAGCATTTGACAAAGTAAAGCACGTGGAAATAATCAATATGCTGGAGAAATTAAACATTGATAACAAGGATCAATCAATATGCTGGAGAAATTAAACATTGATAACAAGGATATCAGCAGCAGGAAAAACATAATAATCAGATGGAGAGAATACTTTAAGGAATTATTAAACCAGGGAAATACAAACGGAAATACAGAGTTTAAACATAGGCACTATGATGAACAGGAACCGAATATACTTAAAGCAGAAGTAGAATGGGCATTGAAACAGAATAAAAAGAACAAAGCAGCTGGTATAGATGGAATAACAACAGAAATGCTACTAGCTTGTAAGGAAACAGCTATAGATTGGCTTACTATCATATTCAATATGGCTTGGGAAGAAAGAAAAGTCCCAGACGATTGGCAAAAAGCTATCATTGTCCCATTTTGGAAGAATAAGGGAAGTAAAAGGGAGTGTGAAATGTACAGAGGAATATCCCTATTGAGTCAAGTTGGTAAAATGTTTGCTAAAATATTAGAGAGGAGAGTAAGATACATAATAGAACCACAATTAAGTAATAATCAATTCGGATTCAGAAAAGGCAAAAGCTGCACTGATGCTATATTTACATTGAGACAACTATGTGAAAAAACAATAGAATATGACAGAAACCTAAATATAGTGTTTATAGATCAGGAAAAAGCGTTTGACCGTGTGGACAGGAACAAACTTTGGCAAACTTTAGAAACATACGGGGTAGCAGGACAACTACTAGAAAATATAATAGCACTATATAAAAACAGTCAAAGTGCCGTCAGAACATCGGAAGGTCTGTCAGAATGGTTTCAGGTTACAACAGGAGTAAGACAAGGATGTGTCCTCTCACCACTCCTCTTCATCATATATATGGACAAAATAAATCAGGAAACAACCAACAACAAGGACAAATCAAATAATAACATAGAGGTAGAAAACTCCAACATCAATGAGCTACTCTTCGCAGATGACCAATGCCTAATATATGAGGATGAAAACCTGCTACAACAGCATTTAACATCTCTAGATAAAAGCTGCACAAACTACAGTATGAAAATTAACACAGCAAAAACAGAGGCTATAAGAATAAGCAAATTGAGACACCCATTAAACATCAAGATCAAAGACAAAGAAATAAAACAAGTAGAGGAATTCAAGTATTTAGGCGCAATGTTCACAGAAGATGGAAAACTAGACAGAGAAATTGACATGAGAATACAAAAAGCAAATGCTGTCACATACCAGCTTTCACCATTGTTAAGACATCCAAACATTTCTATGCCAGCTAAACAACAAATGATAAATAGCATCTTCATACCAACTTTGTGCTATGAAAGTCAAACATGGACCCTTTCTAAATCCTATTTAAGAAAGATCAATACATGTGAGATGCGATGCTTGAGAAAAGTAACAAACAACACAAGAAGAGATAGAATACCAAATGAAACCATAAGAAAAATGGTAGGAACAAAACCCTGCCAAGAATATATAGAACAACAACAACTTAAATGGTTCGGCCACCTGGTCAGAATGAATCCTCACCAATCACCATCAAGGGCGTTCTTCTCGAGAATGCATGGGAAAAGACCAAGAGGAAGACCCAGAAGAAGATGGATAGATGCAGTGACAGAGACATGTAACAACAAAGGAAAATCACTAATTCAGACAATTCGAGCAGCACAAGAACGACAAATGATATCAATCACGACACCTTTTAGGTATCAGTGAAAGAGAAAAGAAGAAGAAAGAACAAGGATCTGCGAATCATAAAAAACATGTACTGGCAACAAACAGCAGCTATACGAATTAACAACCAAACAGGACAATTTCAATTTATAAAACAAGGAGTCAGACAAGGCTGTGTTCTGTCACCGGATTTGTTTTCACTTTACAGCGAACATATGATGAGATCAATAGTACACAAAAAAGGAATTGAAGTCAACGGTCACAACATAAATAATTTGCGATATGCGGATGACACAGTCTTAATAGCAGGGACAGAGAATGAACTACAAGAAATGATAGACATAATAGTAAAAGAAAGCAACAAGAAAGGTCTCAGTCTGAATAGTAAGAAAACAGAAGTAATGGTTATATGGAAGAAACAATCATCGCCATCATGCAGCATAAAAATAAACATGACAAATCTGAAACAAGTGCAACGTTTGAAATACTTGGGCACAGTGATAACATCAGATGGAAGATGCAACACAGAAATAAAAAGCAGAATAGCTCAGGCCAAAATAGCATTTCAGAAAATGAAAAATATATTATGCAACAAATCTATGTCAATAGAAATGAGAAAGAGAGTTCATCTATGCTATATAGAACCAATTCTGACCTATGGAAGCGAATCATGGACAATAGACAAACAAATGAAAAGACGATTAGAGGCCACAGAGATGGAATTTCTCAGAAGAATGTTGAAAGTTCCCTGGACAGCTTAAAAGACCAATGAGAAAGTTCTCAAAGAGGCCAACACAAAAAGGGAGCTCTTAAAAACACCAGAAAGAAGCAATCAACATTTTTCAGGCACATCATGAGAAGAGGAAAGTTGGAATACTTGGTTACAACTGGCAAAATAAAAGGAAAGAGAGATCGAGGACGACAAAGAGAGAAAATACTAGATAGCTTGGTGTCATAGTATGGAAAACAGTCAACAACAGAACTCATACGATGCACTGTGGATAGAAGATTGTGGAAGGACATGATCGCCTACGCCAACCGGTATGGTACATGATGATGATGATGAGTTGACTATTGACCTGTCAAACTTGTTTCAGGACAAGAAATGTCTGAGACATCATTGGTAAAACCAGTTTTGTCAGAATTCTCCTGTATATCATTGAGACATCTTACAACTTACTAGTTGACTATTGACCTGTCAAACCTGTTTCAGGACAAGAAATGCCTGAGACATCATTGGTAAAACCAGTCTTGTCAGAACTCTCCTGTATCTCAGTGTCACACCAACTTACTTATTGACCACTGACTTTGTTTCAGGACAAGAAATGTCACAGGAAGCCTCCTGGTCAGAGATAGAGAGAGAGACTTGAGGTCATTCCGTAAGATGTCCTGCTACATCATGCAAGATGATGAACTTCTCCCCCATCTCACAGTGGAAGAGGCCATGATGTGTTCAGCTAACCTCAAACTGGATGAGAAACTGTTACCTCAACACAAACAAGAAATGGTTGGTTCATTTGTCAATCTCCTTCCTTCCCTCAGTCACTCTCATCTTCTTGTCTGTGTTCTTATTGTCTTATTTCTCTCATTATTCTATCATATCTCATTTTCCTTCTTACACTTTTGGTTCATGGAGCACTTTCTTTTTTTATTTAACTGCTTTCCTCATCATTGTTCTTCTATTCTATTGAAGAATACCAACATTTGTATTCTATTGTTAACAAAGAATATCATCTTAATACTCAATATTAAAAGATTATGTGTCCGATGTAACACCTTTAGTGAAACAACTTTACGTTCCGATGAAATGTAAAGAA
Organism: Megaustenia siamemsis; assembly: GCA_032433765.1. Lineage (NCBI taxonomy): Eukaryota > Metazoa > Mollusca > Gastropoda > Stylommatophora > Ariophantidae > Megaustenia > Megaustenia siamemsis. The sequence goes on along the minus strand of JAVIAB010000126.1, from coordinate 71,645,999 downwards.
ACGTTCTTGCTAACTGTGAATGTTTTGATTCTGTTCTGCGAACATTATGTGATTCTGCAACTATGACTGAACTGGAAACTTGATCAGCTTCCCTCGTGATCTATTCATGTGGTGTACTTCGCGCTGTTGTTTGATTGTACCTGGACTGCAGAATCTGATAACAAAGTCTTTCTCCGCAACACTGTCATTCGTTCGTCACCACCCCGTCAAAACACGACAAGTAATGGTTGAAATTTACTGTGCACAAAGTCCTCTCATAAACGTAAACAGTGAGTTTATTGACATGTAACTGATCCAATAAACAATATGTAAAAGCCAGCGGTTTATGCTGCGCTCGGCTGTTCACACACACGACTATACTGCTGGCACCTCTGGACTGCAGTCATGCATCAAGTCAACTCTCATACTCAATCGGTCCAAACACTGGAAACCCGCTAGTCTCAACCTTATCCTATCCTCCTTATAGGAATAGGTCTCTTCAGTTGAGACGTAACTCTGCAAATAGTGTTATACTTAGTTACTGTTTGGGCTCTACGAGCAATAGACTTACGCTTAATCTACTGGGGTCTACCGCACTGGTTCTCACCCGCCCCATGTGAAACTGCATCTCATGTGTCTGACTCCTCTGTCTGACTCCTCTGTCTGAATCCCCCTGTCTGAATCCTTATCTGTCTATATGACTAACACTAACTGTTGGAGGCTGGTAAGCCCTACAGGCTACCGCCTCTTGGTGGCACTGTACTCATGCAGTCCCCATGTGTGAATCTCCCTCTACCAGCCTCGTACATGGCTTAAGTATTTCATCTCTCAACCAATCAAATTACATTACCTCGTCTCCTGCTCTGTCCCCCTGACCAATCAAAAACTCCCCTACGTGATCTCCTCAATCCCAGTTTACATTCTCATCAATCACGAGAATTTCCACTTTCTGTCCGAACTCACCTCTTCACATTCTTCCCATAAAGTATCCACTTGCCCACCCTCACTCACCCACCTCACTTCTCACCCCCACTGTTACACATTTTCACCTCCGCTGTTACAAAAGTATATATTGTTAACAAAGATATCCTCATCACCATAGCCAACTCTTGCTCTATATATTGTTAACAATGATATCCTCATCACCATAGCCAACTCTTGCTTTATATATTGTTAACAAGGATATCCTCATCACCATAGCCAACTCTTGCTTTATATATTGTCAACAAGGATATCATCATCACCATAGCCAACTCTTGCTTTATATATTGTTAACAAAGAATATCTGTGTAACACCAAATATTTCTAAATATTCCTTAGCCTCATACCTGGACACAAAGATATATTCCAATGTCTTCTCTCTATACCATCCAGAAATAAGGCAAACATCCTTATATGTATGCTAGATTGGTAGTATATCTTCCTGCTACTTTCATTAGCAAACATGTAAATTATTATATTTGTGTGCACAATGCATCTGTGATTTTATTATCCATTTCTGATAAGACTAGACACTTTATATCTATTATAGACTGAGATAAGACTAGACACTTTATATCTCCTTTACACTAACCTAGGACTAGACACTTTATATCTCCTTCACATAACACTAAGATAGGACTAGACACTTTATATTTCCTACACACTAAGATAGGACTAGACACTTTTATATCTCCTATACACTAAGATAGGACTAGACACTTTATATCTGTTATACACTGAGATAAGATTAGACACTCATCTCCTACACACTAAAATAGGACTGGACACTTTATATCTCCTACACACTAAGATAGGACTAGACACTTTAAATCTTCTATTCACTAAGATAAGACTAGACACTATATTTCCCATATACACTAAGATATGACTAGACACTTTATGTGTCCTGCACACTAAGATAGGACTAGACACTTTATTTCTCCTACACACTAAGATAAGACTAGAAACTTTATATCTCCTGCACACTAAGATAAGACTCGACACTTTATATCCCCAATACACTAAGATAAGACTAGACACTTTATATCTGTTATACACTAAGATAAGACTAGACACTTTATATCCCCCAATACACTAAGATAAGACTAGACACTTTATATCTGTTATGCACTAAGATAAGACTATACACTTTATATCTGTTATACACTAAGATAAGACTAGACACTTTATATCTGTTATGCACTAAGATAAGACTATACACTTTATATCTGTTATACACTAAGATAAGACTAGACACTTTATATCTCCTACACACTAAAATAGGACTAGACACTTTATATCTGTTATACACTAAGATAAGACTAGACACTTTATATCTGTTATGCACTAAAATAGGACTAGACACTTTATATCTGTTATACACTAAGATAAGACTAGACACTTTATATCTGTTATACACTAAGATAAGACTAGACACTTTATATCTGTTATACACTAAGATAAGACTAGACACTTTATATCTGTTATACACTAAGATAAGACTAGACACTTTATATCCCCCAATACACTAAGATAAGACTAGACACTTTATATCTGTTATACACTAAGATAAGACTAGACACTTTATATCTGTTATACACTAAGATAAGACTAGCCACTTTATATCTCCTACACACTAAAATAGGACTAGACACTTTATATCTGTTATACACTAAGATAAGACTAGACACTTTATATCCCCCAATACACTAAGATAAGACTAGACACTTTATATCTGTTATACAGTAAGATAAGACTAGACACTTTATATCTCCCAATACACTAAGATAAGACTAGACACTTTATATCCCCCAATACACTAAGATAAGACTAGACACTTTATATCCCCCAATACACTAAGATAAGACTAGTCACTTTATATCTGTTATACACTAAGATAAGACTACACACCTACTATATCCCCTTTATACAGAGATAAGAAGAGCTCCTTGCAAACAACTCACAGGAATGAAACCTGCACTTTGTGAGTGAAAGGTAAATGGCTAGCCTGCAAGCTGGCACAACTGCCTTCTAGTGCTTGTTATTGAAGCTGTTGTGTAAGTTAATATCCCACCTTGTAGCCAGGGATTCCCAAACTATATGAGAGACACATGCATTGCTCAATTCCTTAAATTGGGTAATGCTAGAAATAACTTCTCATCAAAGTCTTTATGCCATGAACACAAATGTTAGAAATCATTTAACATATTTGTCTGCAAATTCTGTCAGTGTTCTTTGAACTGTATTGGATGTCAGTTACTCCCATGAGGACTTGTCATAGTAATAATAACAACAACAATAATAATAAAACCATCATCATTTAGTGCCATCTCTCAATTGAAGGTTTTGACTATCTTAGAAAATGCTCACCCCACACTTACCTTGATGGTACACACTGTCACAGGTTCTCCTGTTTGTTATCTTGATGGTACACACTGTCACAGGTTCTCCTGTTTGTTATCTTGATGGTACACACTGTCACAGGTTCTCCTGTTTGTTATCTTGATGGTACACACTGTCACAGGTTCTCCTGTTTGTTATCTTGATGGTACACACTGTCACAGGTTCTCCTGTTTGTTATCTTGATGGTACACACTGTCACAGGTTCTCCTGTTTGTTGTCTTGATGGTACTCACTGTCACCAGTTCTCCTGTTTGTTATCTTGATGGTACTCACTGTTACCAGTTCTCCTGTTTGTTATCTTGATGGTTCACACTGTCACCAGTTCTCCTGTTTGTTATCTTGATGGTACACACTGTCACAGGTTCTCCTGTTTGTTATTTGATGGTACACACTGTCACAGGTTCTCCAGTTTGCTGTCTTGATGGTTCACACTGTCACAGGTTCTCCAGTTTGTTGTCTTGATGGTACACACTGTCACAGGTTCTCCTGTTTGTTATCTTGATGGTACACACTGTCACAGGTTCTCCAGTTTGTTGTCTTGATGGTTCACACTGTCACAGGTTCTCCAGTTTGTTGTCTTGATGGTACACACTGTCACAGGTTCTCCTGTTTGTTATCTTGATGGTACACACTGTCACCAGTTCTCCAGTTTGTTGTCTTGATGGTTCACACTGTCACAGGTTCTCCAGTTTGTTATCTTGATGGTACACACTGTCACAGGTTCTCCTGTTTGTTGTCTTGATGGTACACACTGTCACAGGTTCTCCTGTTTGTTGTCTTGATGGTACACACTGTCACAGGTTCTCCTGTTTGTTATCTTGATGGTACACACTGTCACAGGTTCTCCTGTTTGTTGTCTTGATGGTACACACTGTCACAGGTTCTCCTGTTTGTTATCTTGATGGTACTCACTGTCACCAGTTCTCCTGTTTGTTGTCTTGATGGTACACACTGTCACCAGTTCTCCTGTTTGTTGTCTTGATGGTACACACTGTCACAGGTTCTCCTGTTTGTTATCTTGATGGTACTCACTGTCACCAGTTCTCCTGTTTGTTATCTTGATGGTACACACTGTCACCAGTTCTCCTGTTTGTTATCTTGATGGTACACACTGTCACCAGTTCTCCTGTTTGTTATCTTGATGGTTCACACTGTCACAGGTTCTCCTGTTTGTTATCTTGATGGTACACACTGTCACAGGTTCTCCAGTTTGTTATCTTGATGGTACACACTGTCACAGGTTCTCCTGTTTGTTATCTTGATGGTACACACTGTCACAGGTTCTCCTGTTTGTTGTCTTGATGGTTCACACTGTCACAGGTTCTCCTGTTTGTTATCTTGATGGTTCACACTGTCACAGGTTCTCCTGTTTGTTATCTTGATGGTACACACTGTCACAGGTTCTCCTGTTTGTTATCTTGATGGTACACACTGTCACAGGTTCTCCTGTTTGTTATCTTGATGGTACACACTGTCACAGGTTCTCCTGTTTGTTATCTTGATGGTTCACACTGTCACAGGTTCTCCTGTTTGTTGTCTTGATGGTTCACACTGTCACAGGTTCTCCTGTTTGTTATCTTGATGGTACACACTGTCACCAGTTCTCCTGTTTGTTGTCTTGATGGTACACACTGTCACAGGTTCTCCTGTTTGTTATCTTGATGGTACACACTGTCACAGGTTCTCCTGTTTGTTGTCTTGATGGTTCACACTGTCACCAGTTCTCCTGTTTGTTATCTTGATGGTACACACTGTCACAGGTTCTCCAGTTTGTTATCTTGATGGTACACACTGTCACAGGTTCTCCTGTTTGTTGTCTTGATGGTACACACTGTCACCAGTTCTCCTGTCCATCTCTTGATCATGTCAATCCACTTTAATTTTTATCTGCCTCATTTACCTTGTATTTTCCGATCTAAGATGACTTTCACTAAGTTTTTGTTTCTCTTTATGTGTTCTAACTATTTCATTTGTCTTGTTAAAAATGTTTTAGATAGTTAATCTCTCTTATTGTGTTAGATAGTTCATTTCTCTTTGTGTTAGATAGTTCATTTCTCTTTGTGTTAGATAGTTAATCTCTCTCATTGTGTTAGATAGTTCATTGCTCTTTGTGTTAGATAGTTCATTTCTCTTTGTGTTAGATAGTTCATTTCTCATTGTGTTAGATAGTTAATCTCTCTCATTGTGTTAGATAGTTCATTTCTCTTTGTGTTAGTTAATCTCTCTCATTGTGTTAGATAGTTCATTTCTCTTTGTGTTAGTTAATCTCTCTCCTTGTGTTAGATAGTTCATTTCTCTTTGTGTTAGATAGTTAATCTCTCTCATTGTGTTAGATAGTTCATTTTTCTTTGTGTTAGATAGTTCATTTCTCTTTGTGTTAGATAGTTCATTTCTCATTTTCAACCATTTCAAAACTTTTTTATGTGTTTTCTACCCTGTCCACCCAATCCTTTTTATTCTTCTATAAATTCACATTTCAAAAGCTTCAATTTTATTCTGTTTTCTTATTTAGTATCCATGTTTCTGCACTATCTATGAATGTTGAGTAGGTATAGCACTTTATTGTTTTCAGTTTTAGTTCTGATGTTGTTTGTTTTTATGTGAGTTTAATTTCATGTTATTACAAATTATTTGTGACTCCCATAATTTTTATTTGTTTAATAACCTGTAAAAGAAAGCTATCTCAGAGGACACCTAAGACTGAGATCTTGGACTGAATACTGGCAGTTACCATAGCTTAATGACCCCTTGTATTTTTTCTTGCTGCCATTCTTTTTTTCATGCGTTTGATCTTGGCATCACATCTTGTTGTTGAGGGTGGTCTGTTGCTCTTCTTTCTCTAAAATAAACCAATAATATCAGATGGAATAATTTAGGCTGATCCTGGCATGATGTAAGCCTTTAAGATGCTCAAGCATTTGGCTGCAGTCCAACCTAGAGCATGGTAAATGGAGATTTTCCTGGGATAATATTATTGATTTTGTGTGTGGATGTTGAGGAGCCATGCAGCTTGGTAACATGAGTGTGTTTGTAGAGTGAGTGCAGTCAACTGTGGTATGGTGTTGATGTCTTCAGTTAAGAGGGAACTGACTGTTAGCAGGTGGTTGAGAATATTTACAGTGAGGACATGGATTCCTTCATGCCAGAAGCAACATATGTTTGAGTGGGTAGTATAGACAGTAAAGTAGTTGTCAGCTGTGGCAGTGAAGCTATTGTTATGTGTCTGGGGGTAAACTGGACTGGAATTTGTTGGTAAAGACTGGCCAGATAGAACATTTGGAGTTGAGAGTAAATAGAGAGGGATGGAGGTACTGGTAGAGTGACAAGGAGAGAGTGTGGGGCAGAGAGAGAGAGAGCAAGTAAAGGAGATAGAGATGTATGTAATCTGAGAAAAGTTTAGATTACCAAGTGCAACATTTTGGAGGAGATGAATGGAAATTATCAGGAAGTGTAAACATGAAGAGGCCACTAAGACAGCAAGTTAATAGAATGTTTTTGTTGCCTTCAAACCACCGTGGCTTACTTTGATGAAGAAGAAAAAGTGGGAAACATTTGGAGTACTTCTTGTTTAGAGTGATTTTGTAGGTCTTTCATTAGCAGCCTTTGTCTGTCAGCCAATAGTGTTGTCATCTGTGACACATGTCCTCAATTCAGTCAGGAGTCAGGTTTATGTTGACTTTTGAATCATGCACATCCTGAATTAGACTGACATATTATAATTATTAATTATTCAACACTAAATTACGATACCTATCCGTGAGTCACGCCTGTACGATACATTCATAAAATTGACAACCACTTAATTGTTACATTTGGAGTTTGGAAAATAGTATTTTCTTTGGACTTTTGCTACACAGCTGTGTGTTTACATAAGTAGAGACATAGGAATCAGATGAGGTAATAATTTCCTGGCTTAGGTTTGATTTATGACCTTAAACCCTGGAGGTGTTACCTTGTCTATTCACACGTCTCCGTCAGTCAAGTCTGTATGTTTGGCTTCCGCTTAGAGTCATTTTCACTGTCTATCCCATGTTACAAAGGTTTGTTTGATGTCTCACTGACAGCCAAAGAGAATCCTTCCCTCCAACCCCCCTCCTTCTTCAAATAAAAAAAATTTTTTTTTAAATATGAATTTCTTGAATATATGAAAATACTGTTGAGTGTTCTTTTTCATCTTTAATGTTTACTGTGAAAATGTTATTTTTGTTGTATTGTGATGATCAAATCTCACAAGCTGGACGAATGTCAAAGCAGTGTTGGTAGGGATAAATGTCACCATGCTTGTGTGAATGTGACCACCTGTCAGCAGGTGAGTGTGTTTACCACTGCTTCATTATAACTTATGGAACAGTGTAGGGTGTGGAGTATTTTACTTTAGGGTGTTAAACCAATGCATTTAAGTGTGGGGTTAGAGGCCAGCATTCTTCCTCACTGTTATTACCTTCTCTAACATTGCAACCCAGGCATCCATGTTGACAGTTGAATTGAATAAAGCAGGGTGATATAGAAACAAACTAAATGTTTGGGTCATAAAGTCACCAGATACACAACATTACTCCTATAATGTTGTTAGTTTGACCACTTTTTGAATACTTCTTTTTAAGGCTGTTATCTAGCATGACATTTATTACTCATGAAAGTGTCTTCTCTCTCTATGATGTTGTATGACATTTCAGATGCCCTTGTGATAACTTGATTTCTGTGAAGACCTAACACTTTGAAAGTGTGCCATACAAACTTGTTTATAATGACATCCCTACATAATTGTCTGTTCTGACAGGTAGCAGAAATCTTGGACACTCTTAGTCTCAGTGAAGCCAGAAAGACTAGAACCTCCAACCTGTCTGGCGGCCAGCGTAAGAGGTTGTCTATAGCTTTGGAGCTAATCAACAACCCTCCGATCATGTTCTTTGATGAACCAACCAGGTAAGACCAATGACCCAGAGATTCACCTGGACATCCCATGTTCAGAACTCTGTCAGTGTTTGTTGCTTGATTATAGTTGCTACTTAGAAATCTGGGAATTTACTTTATGTGCCTGCAGTCAAAACAATCAGTTCACTAGATCTGCTATATAAGAGTGGTAACATTATCTAACGTGGAATTTGTTGTGTGAAAACGGTTCAGATCATCATCATGTGCCATACCGGTTGGCATAGGCGATCCACAATCTTCTATTCACAATGCATCGTATCAATTCTGTTGTTGACTGTTTTCCATGCCATGACATCAAGCTATGTTTATAGGACAATTATTGCCAGATAGGACTATAATTCTGTGAAACAGGTTCATATGTGGAATTAGTTGTGTGAAACAGGTTCATATGTGGAATTAGTTGTGTGAAACAGGTCCATATGTGGAATTAGCTGTGTGAAACAGGTTCAGAAACTATCATATTAGAGTCAAATTGTAAGTTTCAATCAGAAGAAAGATAGAAAAAGAAGGTATTACTTAAAGAGTGGAATTATAGATGGGTGTGACTTTGCCTTTGGAAGCCAAACAACATCATATTGTAAATTGGTTGGAACCTTGGTATGACAGTGAAAAGTTCCAGGTTGAAAAATGAAAAAAATAAAATGTAAAGAAGCCAGTGATATTGAAAGTTTTATTAGGAGAGCTCAAGTTGAGAGTCTAGAGCAGAGATCATGGGAGAGTGACAGCTACAATGTTCATGATTCAAAGATAGCCATCAGTAGACTAGATGTATTATTTTATTCTTCATTTTTCAGATACTTTCTGTACAGTTTGTTCATGATACTGATGGTGCTGTTTTATATTCCAAACAGTGGGCTGGACAGTGCCTCATGCTTTCAGTGTGTATCCTTGCTGAAGAAACTGGCAGAAGGTGGCAGAACCATTATTTGTACCATACACCAGCCCAGTGCTAAGCTCTTTGAGATGTTTGACCATGTGAGTGCTTCTCATTCGTCTTCTTTCCCCCTTCATCCACCTCCCACATTCTAAATCACCATCCAGCCAGTGTTCATTTTATCGTCTTTTTAGTTCATGTTTTTCCTACCTCATGATCTGACTAACACTTGATTCTTTTGTTTGGTACACCCATTTATTATTGGGCAGCTGTTATATAAATTGTCTTATAGTATTTCTAGTGGTCAGCAATAACTTGCCATACATTTGTTATAATTTACTGTAAGGAAGTTAATACAAACTTGGGAGTTGTTTTCTCAACAAGTGTAGAAGTAAGACTGAGAGTTCTACACTATTGCATAGATCCTGACCTGTCATGCAGAAGTGAATTGAGGACAATTGGACACAGATATATAATGTAATGTCATACAAAACTGCAGTAAAGCTGGGTTAAGTAAGAGAAAAAAACACAACACATTGTATTAAACAGTTTTACAAAATGAGGACAAAACAAAATGTAGGAATATTTCAGCTATCAAGCCTATTTCAGTAAACAAGAACACAAGCATACAATTACATAGATTTATTCACATGGATAACAGGGGAAGAAATACACAGTCTTGGGCAGCTATCGAACACGGTAGGGGATCAAATGAGACGGGTGAAGTTGGATTCCATAGAAGAATGTTGAGAAAACCATGGACAACCAAAATGATTGTCTAAATCCTGAATGAAGCCAAAATACAAAGAGAATGAATAAAGCAGTCTACCTACTTTGGTCATATCAAAAGAAGAAAACTTGAAAATAATGTAACAGAGAAAATGACGCAATGAAAAAATGTTTGTTTAATTCTCTGAACTGTATTTAAAAAAAAAAAAAAAAAAAATCTGTCTTCTGGTTGAGAAAGTTGTGAGTCTCCCTAACCATGTTTCAATTGTTGTTCTGTAAACTCAGCTATATCTGCTGGTAGATGGCCAGTGTGTGTACAGAGGAACAATCACAGCTTTACTTCCATACTTTGAGAATCAAGGAATGGTGTGTCCCAACTACCACAATCCTGCAGATTATGGTAAATATAAGCTTTTCTATTTGTGTCTTGGCTTTTCTTGTTGCACAGGCACAATAAAGATATCATTACTAGCAGAATTTGCTGAACAAACATAGTACTCATTTCATGTTACAAGTGCTAGAGTTATCAGTTTGAGTAAGTTAATGTGGTGTGTGTGTGTGAGTGGGGGGGGGAGAAGGGGGTGTGTGATGTCCGCTCTTGACATCACCAAAAGGTATTTGAAGCATTCATAGCCTCTCATTTGCCAGGCTCAGTGGATATCGGATGACAAAGTCTATCTGTTTTGACAAAAATCCTCTCCGGTTTTGATCAACTAAATTCAACTCCACTGGGCTACTGTGTCCAAGGCCACACCTACACGTGGTCCCTGTTATCGCAAAGTTGGTCTTGGGCGCGACCGAGCTCCCAGCGGTATAACTGGGCTGGGAGGAGGTGAGCCCCTATAGATGCAGGGCTAGAGCACACCGGCATGTGGTATATGCCATGGCCCTCATCTAATCACCCTCACTCTCCCTTGAGTGAGTGTCTTGTCTTCTATCTTATTACTATTTCTATAGGATACCCTGTGGACAGGGTGAGAGCTTCAGCAAAACCGCTTTGAGACCATCTACTGGCATACTTGAAGACAAATGACTCTAGTACTGACTAGAAGTCCATCATGTTACTTTTTAACAGTCCTGTAGTACATCGCATAGACACAAGTGACCTAGGACATGACGATCCTCTGTTGATACATTTGGCCCCCATGTGATACATGTGAATGAATGGGGTAAGTGCCAGTGACGGGGAATGGGCTGTTGTGAATCCTGCTTGAATACAGGGCCTAGAAAGTGAACACATGGATGGATGATATGTCAGCAGAGACAGAGACACAATACATGCCATGGATGGAAATGAGGCGAGGATTTGCAAAACCTTCACCCTGGGGTAGGAAGATAGCCCACAGGTCCCCCAGTTTTAACAGTGCCATGTATATCAAGTAAGTTAATATACACTTTGAAGCACCAAGAGTTAATTAAAATAATTTAATGTATACTTTGAAGCACCAAGAGTTAATTAGAATGAGTTAATGTACATTTTGAAGCACCAAGAGTTAATTAGAATGAGTTAATGTACACTTAGAAACACCAAGTTTAGAATTAGTTACATTAGAATGAGTTAACCCTAGATTATGATACCATCGTAAAAATTACATCAAAACCCAAATTCTTCCAAATTTGATAGTTTACCATTGTCAGAACACTCCCCCCCCCCCCCCCCCCCCTCTTCTCTGTGTACCTTCCTAATTACTACTTCCAGTGACTGCTGAGGGTTGGATTTGCTTCTGTTGATGTAGGATTTTTTTTTCTATTCATCAGATACGATTGTATAATGCACAAAACATTTGCCAATTTTTTAAGAAATTTGTAGTTTTTCCTTTTCATTTTTTCCCCTGTGAACAGGGAAATTTCCCCGGTTGTCGGCTGACATCAAACAACTCTTTGTTACTAGGGAAACACAATGAATGATGCTATGAGGTAGCCGAACATTCTGACGGACTTACGGCAATCATACTGATAGACGTTTTGACATGTGATCAACCTGAGCCAGGAAATCTGAGTCCCCGTGTCTCTCCTAGTGTAAAAACACAGTTGTGTGTCAAAAGTTCAAAGAAAATACTATTTCTAAAGCTCCTAATGTTACATTTAAATGGTAGTAATTTTTACTATGGTATGATAAACATGTCAGTCACAGATAGGTATTGTAATCTAGGGTTAATGTTACTTTGAAGCACCATGAGTTAAGTGAGTTAATGATTTCTGCCAAAAAGACTCGTCCTTCTCTAACATTGAGTTGGTCAGTGCAACATTTATTAACATTTTGATGGTCTTTAGTATGTAATTGTTGTGTTTTTCTGAACATTTTGTTGGTCTTTAGTATGTAATTGTTGTGTTTTCTCTTTACCTTCATAAAAATGTCTGAAACATGCATAAGTCCAGAACAATGAAAAGGCCAACTGGTTAGCTTTGAAAGTGCTTATGGTTTGAGCAGAGAAGGCATGCTGGAAGTCAATGAATGATAACAGTTGATATCAGGACAAAAGAGTGAATATGTTATCATTTGTAAAACTGCAGGAATTTGAAAGTAAATATGGGTCAAGTATAATATACATTGTACCCTCAACCCTTACGTATGCATGTGAAAGCTGGAAAACAACAAGAGACATAGAAACAAAGTTGAACGCATTCAAAAATAAATGTCTAAGGAAAATACTTGTTATAGCGTTGAACGAATTTAAAACAAACGAGGAAATTAGAGAAATCGCCAATCAACCACTAATATCTTCAGTAATAAAGAAAAGACGATGGTCATATGTTGGACATGTGATGAGAAGAGATAATAACCGAATAGCAAAGCAAGCCCTCATGTGGGAAACAACAGGTAAAAGAAAAAGAGGAAGACCCAGAGAGACACTGAGAAGAACATTGATAAGAGAGGCAAGAGCAGCAGGAATCGGCTCCATCAGTGAGATAGGGCTGCTTGCACAGAACAGAGACAAATGGTAAGATTTGATAAAATATCTTTAAAAGAATTGAAAACTGCTAGAACAAAAATTCAGATAAGAGGAGTAGTATCTTGGTCTACCCTTATGGGTCAACTATGGCTCAAAAGGTCAATAGATAGATAGATAATGTACATTCTAGTGGACAGTTATTAATGAATAAAAAGCTGACTACCTTGAAGTAGTTAAAAACAATGTAGAAAATTGTGGACCTGAAGTTGAACACCATTGACATAGTGGTTTGCCCTCAGACAAGTGTACCAAGTAACATGTCCAATATGGAAATCCTCTCAAAATATCATCTTGAATTTAATCAGTGAGCAACTAAAATCATCTCCATGTATACTTCTGAAAGATTGCCAACATATAGCATTGTGCCAAAGGGTGGAAATCAATACACTGCTGGACCAACCAACCTAAAAGGAGTAGAACAAATAGGAGATTACTCATAGTATGATGCGGCTGATAAATTCTCGCTTTTATAATGTTAATATTACACCAAGCATATGTAGTTACAGTGATGCAGTTTTGTTTTCTCTTTTTCCCTCTCAGTGATGGAGGTTGCTGCAGGAGAGTATGGAGAGGACAAGGTTCGCTTGTTGATTGATGCTCTCAACCATGGCAAGTGTGACCCCTTCCAGGTCAGTGTGCTTATATCAGTTTGGATCACAGCTGTTTATATTGTTCAACAAGTGTGGCAGTTAGTCTCAGAATAAACCATTTGGTTATTTTTACACTGGTGAATACATCACTGATAGAACTGTGTGAACGGAGGAAAATAGGAGCAGGAAAGGACACATTTATGGAAGAATATACCTTCAATTTTCGTGAACAAATGTAGAAAGTGAATGAAAAGTTGTATTTATTGATTTCTAACACCAAATACATTGTAGACAGTGACTGATTGATGAATGAGGAGTTGAGACTTTCTGGCCTATTCAGTCAAGTGAAGTAATAATAGCTAAGAAAAACACTGGCAAGGTGTTTCCTCTTGACAAGGTTTGGAAGTGACCCTTGTGGTCTTACAGACACAAAGGCTTGTCTCTCTACCTTGGAGAGACACCTTTTCGGGAAAAAAAGGAGGGGGGGGGGTAACTGTGTGGTCTAGAGATAAGATATTGGCCTTTGGACAAGAAGGTCCCAGGTTAGAATTTGTGGAAATATTCTCTTAGAATCCTATATTTTTGTGTGGCTTTACAGTCCACTGGTGTCTGGGTGGTTAATTCCTATGTCTAGTCCTTAAGGATAATGGTGAAAAACAGGTATCATGTGTTATTGACATTAAAGAAACCTTGACATTTAAAAGTAAAAGAGTAGGTCAAAAATGTCTGCTGCCTGGACCACAATTAGAAATGTGTGTGTGTATGCTGAAGACAGATGTGTTGGGCCAAAAGAAGAAGGTATCACAGGGAACAGGCCAATAATTGCAATGCTGCGGTAAAACTGGTAGCAAGGAGCCTGTAGTGGGGTGTGATAAACACTCCAAGGTATGGTGACAGCTTTACAAGGAAGGAACACAACACAATACTGACGTTTCAGCCTGTGGCCTTCTTCAAAATACAGGGACAACGACAACAAGCGGTGAAGTACAAATAACTATAACTACATGTCGGATGATCAAGTATAGGGAGAGGTCAGATGGTAAGATAAGAAAAGAGAGAGAGATATATGAGCTACATGAGGGGAGGTAGGATGGATGTAGAGATATATAAAATCATAAGATAAGAAAATGAGGAGCTCAAAACTAAAGAGTGAACCGTAAATAGAAAAAAGTAAATAATATATCTATAAAAGTATATTAAAAAGTGACTTAGCTGAACAGGTCTGTCCTGCGTGATGGAAATCATCAGAATGACTGGTACGCTACAGCTTCACGAGGTAGAAGCAAGCATGGACATGCCAAACAAAGAACAGGAGTTGACGGATTACAACTGTGAGGGGGTGGGGAGGAGGGAAAATAACGAGCCAGTCAGACCTCTTACGTAAACACTGGCCGAAGGTCAAGGGATATGCAGACACCCAAACCAATGGCCCGGGTGGGACATGTCTGGGCAAACAAAGAACAAGAGGAAGTAGAAGTGGGAGTTAAGTGGCCTCATAAAAAGATATGGATAATAAAGAAGGGTAACCAGGGAGGGAAAACTAGTGGTCCCAAGAAGAGGACAAAAGAGAAAGTGAATCAAAAGGTCATGTAGTGACAAAGAGAGAAATAAGAGAGTACAACTGATGGGTAAGAAGTGGATGAATGGAGAAGTAGGTCCAAAGAGTGGGGGAGGGGGTGGAAGAGGGAAGAAATATACACCGGAGGAGGAGATATGGAGAGGAAGAATAAGAAACAGGTATGTGAAAAGTGGATAGGAAGAAAGGTGGTGGGCCAGAAGTGGATAGATAGAAAAGGAGTCTGTAAGGAGTAGAGTGATAGAGGAGTGGTGCGCAGGTAGTAAGTACATAGAGTGGTAGAGAAGTACCAGAGGAGGAATAAGATACAGGTGGATAGGAGAAGAGGCGGTGGGCCAGAAGTGGATAGATAGAGAAGGAGTTAGTAGGTAGTAGAGTAATAGAGGAGTGGTGTGCAAGAAGTTACTACATAGAGAGGTAGAGAATTAGGGAAATGGTGAAACTGAGGTGGATACAAAGAGAGGAGGTGTCTAAGTACCAGAATAGTGGGTTTAGAGAAGTGGCGACTACAAATGAATGGAGAGGGAAGGGGTGAACTAGGAGTAGATCAACAGAAGAGTGGTGGGTAAGACGTAGATCAATAGAAGTGTGCGGAGAGATAGTACAGTCAGCAGAGAGAAGTAGTATACTAGGAGTGTGTATAATAATGTGGAAGTGGGCACTGGAAGGTAGGGTGGGGGAAGGGGGGGGGGGGGAGAGTAGTTATAGAAGAGGATTAAAAGTGGGCATTAGGATTTGGGGGGGGGGGAAGGGTTGTTACTGGAATAGTAGGTCTATTAAAATGGTAGGGGAAGGAGTGAACTAGAAGTAGATCAACAGAGAATTGGTAGGTGAGACGTAGATCAATAGAGAGAGATGGTACAGCCAACATAGAGAGCTAGTGTAATAATAAGGAAGTGGTGCACTTGAAGGTAGTCCGTAGAGAGGGTGGGGGGGGTGGTTTAAGAAGAAAAAGACAAGATGAGGAATATCTCGAAGAGGATATGGAAAGAAGGGGTAGACTATAGTAGTAGAAAAACAGAGAGTAAGTGAAATTGGTAGTGAAGTACAGAGGTGGGAGGAGGGAGTGGGAAGAAGAGGGGTCCTCAGAGGGACAGGGATACATTGATGCCCCGAGGGGTGGGGTGAGGCAACCCCAATGAGCGATCAGATGATTCTCAAGAATGAATTGACTGTGGCTGTCAGAGTAGCATGATACCAAGCCGGTGACCAAGACATCGGCCTTCCCGCGATGATCCCTAGAGTTAAAGTGGGCTGCTACAGGAGTGCCTGCATCTCGTGTGATGTCATATAGGTGTTCATGGCATATATCACCAATATGTCGTCCAGATTCATTGATGTAGATCAACTTACATCGCTTGCAAATGATGTCATAAATGATGTTGCGCGATGTGCAAATGAAACTCTCTCTGATCTCAAAAGGACTGGGATCGGTAGGAAGAAGGTATCGCAGCTTTCCGTAAACAAGTAACATGATACATCCTCACCCACTTACCAAGTGAGTGTTAAGAAGATGATGAACTGTCGGGTTAAAACATTGAATACTCTAACTACAATTAATGCTCATCTTTTCTACACAGAAAGCATATTGTGGACTGAGAAACTTGTTAACAAAACATGCACACACAAATATTTCTGGTGTTGGTAAAAATAGGAAGTCTTGAAACATTTGGACTACTGCAGGTCAATGAAGGGTTTGAAGCCTCACAGTATCAGACCTTGTTTTATGATGTCCAGTGCTCTTCATCACTTTCTTACTTTACCTAACTCTGTAAGCCAGGTACCCATTTACAGCTTGTTTTACTGATATTTATCTGCACTGATGGACTTACTCTGTAAATGTGTGTTCAAATGTCATTTAGTATCTCCTTACACTTCTTGTTGTGTTTGTCTGTTTCTCTCTGAGTATACCTCATTGATTGGAAATAAGAGGCAAGGTATCTTTTTTTCCTATATCTCTTCACACATATAGGAACAGTACCAAAAGAGGTACTCAGCTAACGGTTCCAACACACCATCAGTCCATGCATGTGAGGAAGGCTTAGTAACAGACATGACTAATGCATCATCAGGCAATGCCGACTCCCAGAACCCTACCGACAGTATCTTGCCACACAATGAAGATCAGAAGGGACAAACTAATGGCCACCCACAATCTTCAGCACCCAAGACTAACGGTGCCTGCTTTCCTCACTACAGAAACCAGGAGGTAGGTTATACAGAGTCACAAGTGTCATGTCACAATTTATATAAAATAATGTTGTCACTTTATTCCATAATTTTTTCTTTCACAATATTGTCTGTTTATTATCTGGTAATATTCTCTGTCACAGCTATTAGTTTCTGTCACAATATAACCAGTTTATTATCTGGTAATATTCTCTGTCACAGCTATTAGTTTCTGCCACAATATAACCAGTTTATTATCTGGTAATATTCTCTGTCACAGCTATTAGTTTCTGCCACAATATAACCAGTTTATTATCTGGTAATATTCTCTGTCACAGCTATTAGTTTCTGCCACAATATAACCAGTTTATTATGTGGTAATATTCTCTGTCACAGCTATTAGTTTCTGCCACAATATAACCAGTTTATTATCTGCTTATATTTCTATCAATATGTTGTAAATATAATATCTGTTAAAATTCGTTAAAATATATTATTTTTAGTATTTTCTAGCACAAGATTGTGTGTGTTGTTTAATTTTCTGTCTTTCTGGCTTTATTCTTAAACTGGCATGTTTTTGTTAAATTCTAGATAGTTGTTTGAGAATGTGATAATTGTTCTTGGATCTAGGCATTCATTTGTTGGTCCTCACAGGGCTGAATTTATTAGTAGTCTTCAACATGACCTACACTCTCTAGTATCCTAAGATTTCCTTAGGTAATGTTTTGTAAAATATCTTTTTGAAAATGCCTTTATTTAATTCATAATAGAATTATTTTTGTAAATTTGCAATAAAATATTGATGAGTTATGTAAATAATTTGAAAGAAATAAGTGGTAAAAATATTTCTTTATTGAAAATATAGGGGGAAAAGACATACAAATAAAAATTTCTGCTTTTGGAATAAGATATCTGAGAGAAGTAACTAATATATCATGACATATAAAAAAACAAGACAAAAAGATCACAGACTATATAGGTATGACACAAATTAAAGAGTAATGGAAGGCCAGTTTGTTTGGAAACTGTGTCATGATGAGTCTTGACCAATCAGAAACAGATACAGATTGAAGAAGGGCAAGATCAGAAGTAGAACTGGTAGAAAATAAGAAGATTGAGAAGTTGCCAAATATTTGAGATCTCACTGCAATGACTCCAAGCCAGTTGACATGTGAGTTAGGAAACAAGTCAATGGGTTCATTTTCTTTCTGACTTTTGTGTCTATCTATTGTCTTTGGAGCAGAAGACAAGCATAGTGCAGACATTCTAGACTCCATGTCCTACGATCTTTGTTATCAAGTGTCAGACCTCTACAGGACCCACATTGTATCTCATCATGCCTCCCTCTTATGAGAAAGTTGTTCAATATCAGCTAGTAAGTTCTTGTCTGCTGTAGTTGCCTCTCACCTTAGAGTTCTTTTTAGTGTTTCTCTAAGTCTACCTCTATTTCTTTTACCTACTGATTCCCATTTGAGGGCCTGGTCTGATATTCTCTAGTTGTCTCATCACATAGCCAACATATTCAACCTTCTTCTCATGATTATAGATATTTTTGGATGCTTTGTTGTTTCTCTTATTTCTGCACTAATCTTTCTGACTCTTCACCACATCAATAACAGATCAAGAAGAATGAAGTTCTATTTGCAGAAAGTAGATGCATAATTGACAGAAATAAAACTTGTGTAGAAATATATAAAATGTGTATTAGTTTGTTAATTTTGTTTGAGATAGGCTTTGTTAACCTAATTTGCCGCAGTGATTGACTGAATATAGTAGGTCTAACCTACATTTGAACTTGTCAGATTTCCATGAATTTTCTATTTGTCTAAAATATTAAATGTGGGCACAGTAGGCCATTTTTATCATCCCACATCTTGTGACCTTTCATCTAATGCTTGTATGATTGCTATATCACTTGATAGTTGCTAAATTAATATTCTACCAGTATGATAGATGAACTATCATCAATAGCCAGCAAAATTGGGCTTGAGGTCAATCATGAAAAGACTAAAGTCATGAAAAGTTTAATTCCAACAAGTGACAAAATATACATGGAAAACAAACCAGTAGAAGAGATCGACCACTTTATCTATCTTGGAAGTCACATTGATCGAGAAGGGGATACGAGCAAAGAAATTAGAATCAGACTGGCTAAAGCAGCAATGTCTTTCAGAAGCCTTGAAAAGTTGTGGAAATCAAAACTCATTAGCACAAACACAAAACTTAGGCTATTCAAATCAAATGTACTATCAACCCTTACGTATGCGTGTGAAAGCTGGAAAACAACAAGAGATATAGAAACAAAGTTGAACGCATTCGAAAATAAATGTCTAAGGAAAATACTTGGTATAGAATGGAACGAATTCAAAACAAACGAGGAAATTAGAGAAATCGCCAATCAACCACTAATATCTTCAGTAATAAAGAAAAGACGATGGTCATACGTTGGACATGTGATGAGAAGAGATAATAATCGAATAGCAAAGCAAGCCCTCATATGGGAAACAACAGGTAAAAGAAAAAGAGGAAGACCCAGGGAGACACTGAGAAGAACATTGATGAGAGAGGCAAGAGCAGCAGGAATCGGCTCCCTCAATGAGATAGAACTGCTTGCACAGAACAGAGACAGATGGCGAGATTTAATAAAATATCTTTAAAAGAAAACTGCTAGAACAAAAATTCATATAGGAGAAGGTGTATCTTGGTCTACGCCCTATGGGCCGGTTACGGCTCGAAAGGTCAATAGATAGATAGATAGATGATAGATGAGTGTTAAGTCCTGAAGTAATCATGTTATCACCATTTCCCCACCCTTGATACAGCATGGAGATTCACTTGAGGTTTGTTCAACACAAGTTTATTCATTTCTCTGCTTGTTATTTATTTTTGGGGCCTGCTTCTTGGTGAGACTCGTGCTGCTATGAAGAGGGCAGTTTGTTTTGAATGAACAACCATTTTTTTTAAAAATGTATATTTATCTGTATGCTTGCATGGGAGTTTTGGTTGGGTCAGTTTGATACAGATTTGCTTGATTCTCACAGCATTTTTCAGTTTGCTTATAACCATACGGCTAAACTTTATCTTAGCAGTTTGCTTTGTGGTAATGTTTTGAAATAAACAGTTTGTTTTGGTAGGGACATGCACCATTAAGGGGCAAGAGAAGGTCAACTGAGAAAAAAGAAAACAAGAAATGGGGGTATCATGGACATGGTTTCATTGACACTTTCTGAAATAACAAACTTACTGATTTATTTAGCTCATAGAATTGATCAATAAAAAGGACTAATCACACCAGTCCCAGAAATGTGTCAAACTTAATGCTACAGCATTGACTTCATAAACATCTCTAGTAACTGTGTTGTTGTTGTCAGGTATTGGGAAATAACAAGAGCTTAACTACAACCAACAATTTGTGTCAGAGCTAATGAGCTGTTCACTAATAATCCAATCTTGCTAGGTGTTTAGGCAGTGAAGCCACAATTGAATACTATGTAGGTAACCCCCTACTATACAGTTAATGGAAGGCTAGGGTTTGTGTAGCATTGGGGCTGCATGATACCCAACAATAGGAAATATAACAGGACAAAACGACAAGAATTGTTCCATCATTTGGGGGTGGAGAGAAAAATAACACAAGCTAAAGCAAATAAGAAATAGATGCCCTAGTATGTTTCAGTGTCATCCACAAGTACTAAATGATACAGTTTCAGGGTAAATAAAGGATTTTGAGTCAACGTATATAGGACCCCTCCTATGGAGCACATCAGATCTGATATTGAGATCAGGGAGTAGAGTCATATGGTGTAGAAGGGGCAGATGGAGCATATCAGATCTAATAATGAGATCAGGGAGGTGAGTCTTATAGTATAGAAGGGGCAGATGGAGCACATCAGATCTAATAATGAGATCAGGGAGGTGAGTCTTATAGTATAGAAGGGGCAGATGGAGCACATCAGATCTAATAATGAGATCAGGGAGGTGAGTCTTATAGTATAGAAGGGGCAGATGGAGCACATCAGATCTAATAATGAGATCAGGGAGTTGAGTCATCACGTTTAGAAGGGGCAGATGGAGCATATCAGATCTAATAATGAGATCAGGGAGGTGAGTCTTATAGTATAGAAGGGGCAGATGGAGCACATCAGATCTGATAATGAGATCAGGGAGTTGAGTCATCACATATAGAAGGGGCAGATGGAGCATATCAGATCTAATAATGAGATCAGGGAGGTGAGTCTTATAGTATAGAAGGGGCAGATGGAGCACATCAGATCTAATAATGAGATCAGGGAGTTGAGTCATCACGTTTAGAAGGGGCAGATGGAGCACATCAGATCTAATAATGAGATCAGGCAGGTGAGTCATATGGTATAGAAGGGGCAGATGGAGCACATCAGATCTAATAATGAGATCAGGGAGTTGAGTCATCACGTTTAGAAGGGGCAGATGGAGCACATCAGATCTAATAATGAGATCAGGGAGGTGAGTCATATGGTATAGAAGGGGCAGATGGAGCACATCAGATCTAATAATGAGATCAGGGAGTTGAGTCATCACGTATAGAAGGGTGCAGATGGAGCACATCAGATCTAATAATGAGATCAGGGAGTTGAGTCATCACGTTTAGAAGGGGCAGATGGAGCAAATCAGATCTAATAATGAAATCAGGGAGGTGAGTCTTATGGTATAGAAGGGGCAGATGGAGCACATCAGATCTAATAATGAGATCAGGGAGTTGAGTCATCACGTTTAGAAGGGGCAGATGGAGCAAATCAGATCTAATAATGAAATCAGGGAGGTGAGTCTTATGGTATAGAAGAGGCAGATGGAGCACATCAGATCTAATAATGAGATCAGGGAGGTAAGTCTTATGGTATAGAAGGGGCAGATGGAGCACATCAGATCTAATAATGAGATCAGGGAGGTGAGTCTTATGGTATAGAAGGGGCAGATGGAGCACATCAGATCTAATAATGAGATCAGGGAGGTAAGTCTTATGGTATAGAAGGGGCAGATGGAGCACATCAGATCTAATAATGAGATCAGGGAGGTAAGTCTTATGGTATAGAAGAGGCAGATGGAGCACATCAGATCTAATAATGAGATCAGGGAGGTAAGTCTTATGGTATAGAAGGGGCAGATAGAGCACATCAGATCTAATAATGAGATCAGGGAGGTGAGTCTTATGGTATAGAAGGGGCAGATGGAGCACATCAGATCTAATAATGAGATCAGGGAGGTGAGTCTTCAGGTGTTCATGAAGATCAGTTCACTCACTACTTTGTTATTGTTATTTTTTTGCTTTTGCTTGACTAATGTGTGATAGAGGACATTGATGTATTCCAGGACTATTTGTTGACTAACATGTTAACTTTGTCTTGCCAGGCCAGTCTCTCATATGTTTCTTCATTTGAAATGCTTTGATGGCTTGTGTCATATTAGCTTTATTACTGTGGTTATAGGGTTACACTAAAATATTTTGATTTGCTTTGATTAATGTGGCTATGGTTATAGGGTTACACTAAAATATTTTGATTTGCTTTGCTTAATGTGGTTATGGTTAAAACATGAATTGTGTTCATATGATTAAGTACCAGTATGAAAACAAATCTTGTAAAGTATTACAGAAACACATTAGTGGGCAAAATTAAAGTTGTGAACCTATAAACTCTTATCAAGTTGAGTACAGACAACAACAGGGTAGAGGAACTATCATCTGGACAATAAAACATGTCAGCAAATATTCACCAACAGTCATCATCATCATCCAGTACCAGGCCTGCTGGCGTAGGTGATCATGTCTCTCCACAACTTCCGATCTCGACAGTTATTTATCATTTCTGTTGTTGACCTTCTGCCAAGCCATTCTCTTAAGCTGTCTGGTATTTTTTCTCTTTGCTTCCCTCTATCTCTTCGTCCCTAAATTTTTCCAGTTGTTACAATATATTCCAGTTGTTCTCTTCTCATTCTATCTATCTATTGTCCTTTCGAGCCGAAGACGGCACATAGGGCAGAACCACAATCTCAAAAACAGAAACCTTGCGTGCCAAAATGGCACATATTGCAGAGATCACTGCTCTAAAATCTATGGCGCTGTTTCCATAACAATACTTTTTACAATGACAGCTTGTCAAGCCATCGATCAACCTCCTTAGTCGCCTCTTACGACATGCCTGGAAGGTCACAGTGTCACTATTCTTTACCTCCTCTCTTCTCATTACAGGACCAAAAAATGATGATTGTTTCTTCCTAATATTGGAAATTAGCTCTCTTTTTGCTTTGACCTCTTTCAGAACATTTTCATTACTCTTCTTAGCTGTCCATTGTATTCTCAACATTCTTCTGTTAAACCACATTTCTACAGCCTCCAGTGATTTTCTTCTGTTGTCCTATTGTCCATGATTCACATCCATATGTTAAGACTGGCTCTACATATTATTTAAGAACTCTTTTTCTTTTTCTATTGTCAAAAACGGATTGCATAGTATCTTCCTCATTTTTTGGAAAGCTGCTTTTGCCTGAGCCATTCTGCATCTCACCTCTTTTGTTCATCTTCCGACTGAAGTTAACAAAGTTCCCAAATATTTAAATTCATTTTCCTGTTTTAATATTGTTCCACTTGTCTTTATTTTGCACTGAGGTGATGTCTTTTTCTTTGTTGTTACCATTACCTCTGTCTTTTTTCTATTAAAGTTGAGTCCTTTATTTTTGCTTTCTTTCACTATAATGTCTAACATTTCTTGTAACTCATTTTCACTCTTAGCGATTAAGACTGTATCATAAGCATACCTTAGATTATTTATATTATAACCTCCAATTGTTATTCTAGGCATGCCCCTTATGGATCTTAAAATAATCTCACTATAAATATTAAACAATATATATATTTTAATTTTTAATATTTTTAATTATATCAGCAACAGTAACAGTCAATAAAACTATTAGTCAGCATTGAAATACTTTTAATGTCAGAACAGACGTGTAATAATAATGTGTCAAATCATGCTCATCACAGCTCTTTGTTTGTGATATTTTAGTAGTCTTGGGAAACTTTCTCAGTTCTAAAAAACAACTTGAGTATAATTCTGCCACTTTAACAATGTTTATAAGAGATGCTATGAGTTAAACTGTTGAAACGTGTGCTTAAATACGGTCATTTTACACCAGAAAGGGTTGAATTTGTCAAATTTTGAAATATTTATTCCCATAAACATTTTGAAAAATGTATTCCCCTTTTTGGGGCTAAAAATATCAACAGCATAAAAGAAATTAAAATATTCTAGAATATTCATATTTTTGTCTAGTGTCTCAATTTGATCCACTTCAATAAAACACCAATCTCAAGAGTGAGTGGAATGTAGTTCCCTCAGAACTTCTTCATTCATAGCAACATTTTTATGACTTGAACTAAAATACTACTTTCAGATAAAAGCAAACAGCTGTGGGCTATACATTTATTTCATTAGAGAGAAATCATTTCTTTTTTAATCTTTGAAATTCTTTGGTGTGGTTAAAGTTTAAATTAAACACATACTGTCATATTAGCTTCTTTAGTATGGTTAACTGAGATCATATCACTCAGATCCACCAGCCCTAACTTCTAAATGTGTGCTACAGGTTTATGTTTACTTTGTCCTTTTAATTATACACCACAATGAGAAGTCAGCCCAATCCCTAAGCTACACAGCATTGTGTGAGGGCTGCTGTTATTTATGGCTTAAAACAAGCAAGAAAACCAGATCTTATTGATATTTTTTTTAATGTATAAGGATTCTTTTGTACATGTGTATTTAGCGCTGCATATTTATCAAGGAATTTTGTTTCTCTTGTACACATCTATTTAATGTTTAAAACAGTGCACACAGTTGTGGTTTGAATGATTCTTCAGAAATGTTACTATCTGCTTTGTTGTCTGTTTAATATACTTGTTTAAAAAAATAAAGAATATTAAAGAGCCCCCGTCACGCCATGTGGCGTATAGGGAATATGGTGTTAGTGACCATAAATTTTACAGACCTTCAGCACATGATTTTTGGGGTAATGTGGTCGGTATTACGCCCATGCCCCTTTGCTTTCCCAGAAAAAAATCTGGTACCCATTTAAAGCTGGGTGAGCCTGGAAGCCGTCGGTTGGGATCGAACCCTACCCCTTGTCCTTTGTAGTCCAATTCACTAACCACTGAGCTATCACAGCTCCCTAATATACTTGTTTAGTTTGATAAAATTCTTGCTTATAAAATTTGTGCACTTGATACATTTCACTTTTTCTTGACTGCCTGAAATATAGTCTTTGAGAATTGGGGAAATTTAATGTACATCTTGTGTGTTTGTATGAATGTCTCTTGTGTCTTTATGCATATTTATTTGTGTACATATAGTTTGTGTATCTGTGCAAATTTCTTGTGTCTGGTGTACGTAGGAAGGTCAAAAAGTAATGCACACTAATTTTTTTTCTCGGAAACTATTCGGGCAAAATGTGTGAAATTTTCACAGATTGTAGCTGAACATCCCCTTTACACTACCTATTTTTCAACATAATCTCCGTCCAAGCGTATTGCCTTACGCCAACGTGAAACTAGGTCATGAATGCCTCGTTTGTACCAAATTTTGTCCTGCTCGCGTAGCCATTTTTTAACTGCATGGATCACATCCTCATCATTGTCAAAGTGTGTCCCACGCAGGAATTTTTTGAGTGGTCCAAACAGATGGAAATCTGAGGGAGCCAGATCAGGGCTGTAAGGAGGACGGGGCAGTACAGTCCAACCAAATTTGTTGATTGCTTTCCGTGTTACCAGACTTGTGTGAGGGCGTGCATTGTCATGTTGAATCAACAAATCTGCAGATGGCTTATTAGGCCGAACTCTGTGGAACCGATTTTTGAGTTTTGTCAGTGTATTGATGTAAGCTGTCGAGTTGATTGTCTCACCTCTTGTCATTACATCAACAAGAATCACACCATCAATGTCCCAGAAGACAGTGATCATCACCTTTCCGGCTGATGGAGATGTTTTGAATTTTTTTCTTTTTGGCGACTGCGGATGATGCCATTCCATTGACTGCATTTTTGTTTCAGGCTCATAATGATGTGCCCACGTTTCGTCACCGGTAACAATTTTTGACAAAAACATTTCTCCTTCAACACCGAAATGCTCCAACAATTCAGAACAGAATGTTTTCCTTTGAACTCTGTGATCATTTGTTAGGCACCGAAGAACCCATCGAGCGCAAATCTTTGAATATCCGAGAGTTTTAAAAATTGCGATTGCACTTCCCTTGTTGACTGTAAGCTGCAATGCCAATTGCTGACTAGTGATACGCCTATCCTTACGAATAATGGCATCAGCCCGGTTTAACATGTCTGTGCCGGTTGCCGAGGCAACACGTCCAGAACGCGGTAAATCATACAGCTCCACTCGTACACTTTCTGCAGCTTTAATTCTCTGAACCCAGCGACTAACTGTGCTCCTATCGACTGCTGAACATTTGTACACTGCACACAGTCGTTTATGAATGTTTGCCACAGTTTCTTTTTCCGCAACCAGAAATTCTATGACAATTCGCTGTTTGTAACGGACATTGTTGACAAGCTCCATTTTAACGGTTCATAGATTGCGTAATATTTATCATAATGCTGTGCAATTTGGTGCACATAATTGGAACATGTCATATTCCAAGTGTGCAAAATTTCATATTCCTATCTTTATTAGTAGCCGAGAAAAAAATTGGTGTGCATTACTTTTTGACCTCCCTATGTATATCTTTTGTGTCAATGAGCAAATCTTTTGTGCCTGTCTCTCTGTCCTACTGATTCTATTTCTCTAAGTTTCAGTAATGTAATATTTGATCAGTTCCTATTTCATTATTTGTCTCATTTCTCTCATATATTCATTGATTCTCCAATTGACACACATGTGAAATATCTTAGTAAGCCCGTGGCCTTTTCTAGCCTGTAAGACCAGCCAAGTTAACAGAAAACCTGTATAAGCTGTGACAGTTTATTGAAAGTCTGTGAACCACTGATATTGAAAGTCTGTGAACCACTGATATTGAAAGTCTGTGAACCACTGATATTGAAAGTCTGTGAACCACAGATATTGAAGATCTGTGAACCACTGTTTTTGAAAGTCTGTGAACCACTGTTATTGAAGATCTGTGAACCACTGTTATTGAAAGTCTGTGAACCACTGTTATTGAAGATCTGTGAACCACTGTTATTGAAGATCTGTGAACCACTGTTATTGAAGATCTGTGAACCACTGTTATTGAAGATCTGTGAACCACTGATATTGAAAGTCTGTGCACCTCTGATATTGAAAGTATGTGAACTACTGATATTGAAGATCTGTGAACCATTGATATTGAAAGTCTGTGAACCACTGATATTGAAGATGTGTGAATCAACCTTCAGGAAGAAGTGTTTATTAAAGAAATTTTCCTCAGTCACAAAATGTTTTTATGTTAAAATAAAAAAGCTGCAATAATATTTGATGATTTGTTAACTTTATAACTTGATATGATTATTATTCCTGACATTGTCTATAGTTAGCTCATTGAGGTTCTTGTTCTAACTGGATTTGTCAGCTGCCAGTCACTGTTGTATTTCAGGACATCTCCTTAGACCAGGAGTGCCACACCTTCAACACCAGCTGCCTGACTCAGTTCCGGGTGCTCTTTATGAGGACCTTCATGTCCATTGTCCGTGATGCGGTAGGTCTTGATTTAAACACCTTTCATTTATTTGTTCATAAATGTCTGTCATGCTAGTACAGTGATTTTCATTTGGGGGCTGCGACCTCCTTGGGATCATGTTATGGCATGCTTTGGGGTGGGGTTGGGGGGGGGGGGGGGGGTTGTGTGAAATTTTTTGCTACAATTATTTTTATAGGAAACTTCTTCAGCACAAACATTTTTAAAACTTTTTAAAAATATATTTTGGCTGAATTGTAATGTCCTAACTGATGTTGTAATTGGAAAAATTACTAGTAATTTATAGTGGTTGTTTGAAACAGAAAGTACTAGTAATTTATAGTGGTTGTTTGAAACAGAAAGTACTAGTAATTTATAGTGGTTGTTTGAAACAGAAAGTACTAGTAATTTATAGTGGTTGTTTGAAACAGAAAGTACTAGTAATTTATAGCGGTTGTTTGAAACAGAAATTACTAGTAATTTATAGCGGTTGTTTGAAACAGAAAGTGCTAGTAATTTATAGTGGTTGTTTGAAACAGAAAGTACTAGTAATTTATAGTGGTTGTTTGAAACAGGAAGTACTAGTAATTTATAGTGGTTGTTTGAAACAGAAAGTACTAGTAATTTATAGTGGTTGTTTGAAACAGAAAGTACTAGTAATTTATAGTGGTTGTTTGAGACAGAAAGTACTAGTAATTTATAGTGGTTGTTGGAGACAGAAAGTACTAGTAATTTATAGCGGTTGTTTGAGACAGAAAGTACTAGTAATTTATAGTGGTTGTTGGAGACAGAAAGTACTAGTAATTTATAGTGGTTGTTTGAAACAGAAAGTACTAGTAATTTATAGTGGTGAGAAAATACCTGCTCAGAGACCTAATAAACCAGTTTAATATAGTGCAAGTAAAATAGATATGAATATGCATTAATTTACCACTGAAAAATAATTGTAGTGACATTGCCTGTTATAATTGTAGTGACATTAGTGCTGTTATAATTGTAGTGACATTAGTGCTGTTATAATTGTAGTGACATTATTGTCTGTTATAATTGTAGTGACATTATTGTCTGTTATAATTGTAGTGACATTATTGTCTGTTATAATTGTAGTGACATTATTGTCTGTTATAATTGTAGTGACATTATTGTCTGTTATAATTGTAGTGACATTAGTGCTGTTATAATTGTAGTGACATTATTGTCTGTTATAATTGTAGTGACATTATTGTCTGTTATAATTGTAGTGACATTAGTGCCTGTTATAATTGTAGTGACATTATTGTCTGTTATAATTGTAGTGACATTATTGTCTGTTATAATTGTAGTGATATTACTGCCTGTTATAATTGTAGTGACATTATTGTCTGTTATAATTGTAGTATCATTAGTGCCTGTTATACTTGTAGTGACATTATTGTTTGTTATAATTGTAGTGTCATTAGTGCCTGTTATACTTGTAATGACATTATTGTTTGTTATAATTGTAGTGACATTATTGTTTGTTATAATTGTAGTGTCATTATTGTTTGTTATAGTTGTAGTGACATTTGTGGTTCTAATGATAACATTTGCAGCTGTTGTAATGATAGTAAGATATATGGCTGTTCTAATGATAACATTGTTCTCCTGGCCAGACACTGACCCGCCTACGCCTGATCTCCCATTTGTCAGTCGGCATCCTTATTGGTCTGCTGTACCTGGGTATTGGCAACGAAGCCAGCAAAGTATTTAGTAATGCCGGCTGCCTGTTCTTCTGTATGCTCTTCTTGATGTTCACTGCCCTGATGCCCACTGTACTCACATGTAAGGAGATCAGAAACTGAACCCATTCACACAATTTAAAGATGAGGCTGCTTTCAAAACAGGTGGAGGACACCCACAAAAGATTACCCAAAGAACAGGATGTTCTGCTTTGAAAGCAACATCATATTTAAATTGTGTGAATGGGGTTGCAAACTGCCTTACAAAAGGCTGTATCATTTGTGTCTTTAAAATTCTTGTATGTTTCTGTGTTGTTATTATTAGAACTTGCTTGGAGACAACTATAAGAAATAATGGCCACTATTTGCCACAAAATTATTTTATTTGATAATATAGTTTTGGGGGAGAGGAGGGAACATGTTTGCTCAGTGGTTCATCATCATTGAGTGCCTTCTCTGCAACGAAGGTTGGCTACCATGGATCACCATTCTACTCTGTTTCTTGCTTTGATGGTGTAGGCTGTCATAGATTGACTTGTCCATCTTTTGATGTTACTCGTCCATGTTAGTCTTGGTCTGCCTCTGTCTCTTTTACCTTGTATTTTCCCCTCCAGGATTACTTTTAGTGTGCTGTTATGTCTTTTAACATGCCCCAAAAATTTCATTTGTCTTATCTTAATTGTATTTAGTAGTTCTCTTTTTATTTTCAGTTATTTTTAAACTTCATCATTTGTTTTCTTTTCTTTCCATCCAATTCTAATCCACATTTCAAAGGCTTCAATTTTCTGTTCTGTTTTCTTGTCTAATGTCCATGTTTTTGCACCATACAGGAATACCGAGAAGATGTAACATTTTGCCATTCTTAGTTTCAGCCCTGCTGATATTTGTTTTGTTGTTAGTATATTTTTCATGGCATTAAAATTACTTTTTGCCATAACTATATAGCTATTCTTTTGTTTATTTCAATTTTACATTTTCCATAATTGGTTATAGTATGTCCCAGGTAGTTGTAGCTCTGGACTGTCTCCAGATGTATTCCCTCCAATGTGATATTTACTTGTAGGCCTTGAGAATTTTCTTTATTTATAATCATAGTTTTAGTCTTGTTGACATTCATATCTAGTCCACATTTTTTGCTTCTTATGCTTATTACATTAAGCAATTGTTGTAGGTCTTTAGGATTTCTGCTAGTAGAACAGTATCATCAGCATATCTTAGGTTATTGATTATCTTTCCATTAATGTTTAGGCCTGGCATCTCTGAGATGTTTTTAAAGATTTGCTCAGTGTATAGATTGAACAAGCTTGGTGATAGGATGCATCCTTGTCTTACTCCTCTTTTTATGTCCATGGAAGTAGAGTTCTCCTTGTTATATTTTATTATTGCTGTTTGCTCCCAGTACAAATTACATATTAGTCGTATGTCTGTGTCGTAGATTTATATCCTTTAGGAAATCTATAAATTGGTTATGGTGTATTCTATCGAAAGCTTTGGTGTAGTCTATGAAGCAGGCATATATTGGTTTGTTTACTTCTATGTACTTTTCAATCAATGTTCTCATGCTGAATATGGCTTCTTTTGTGCCACTGTTTTTCCTGAATCCAAATTGTTGCTCATCTAATTCAGTATTGATTTTATTCTGAATCCTTCCCTATATAACTTTTAGTAAAATTTTTGTAACATGGCTCATTAGGCTTATTGTTCTGAAATCACTGCATTCAACTGCACCATCTTTATCTCTATCTGTATATTGTCAGGTCCTGCTGCCTTTCCCTTTTTCATTGTTTTTATAGCTTTTTCTACCTCAGATTTCAGGATTTTATAGTTGTATGTACATTTTATGTCTGGCTTTTTGTCCCTTTCGTCATGAAATAATTATGTTATATATTCTTGCCATCTATCTATTATATCTTTGTTGTCTGTTAGCATTCTTCCCTCCTTGTTTGCAATACATCCGTTTCTTGCAGCTTTTTTGTCTTTATTAGTCATTCTCTTTATTTTTGTGTGCATCTCTCTTAAGTTTTGTTTACTTTCTATTGTTTCAACTTCTAGACATCTTTGGTTGAGCCAGTCTTTTTTTGCCTTTTTGCACATTCTCCGTATTTCATTGTCTATATCCTTGTATCTGGCAGTGTTTTTTGCTTGTCTTCTTTCTTCCATTTTTTCTAAGATTTTATCAGTTATCCATTTTTGTTTTTTGCTACTTTCCTTTTTGGGCAAGGTGTTGCAGGATTCTTGCATGCTGTTTTTTATACATTGCCATTTTATTGTGACTTTTTCCTCAGGATTTTCTCTTCTGTACTGCTCAATCCCCTCTTCTAGCAGCTTCTGATATGTGTTCTTTACTTGTACAGTATACGTTTCTTGTACATCTTTCTGGTTTAACGCTGTTATATCTATTGGTGTTGTTGAATTAGTTTTTTGTTTGTTTCTCTTTAATTTGATTTTGATTTTGATCATTACAGGATTGTGATCTAAATTAATGTCTGCTCCTGGGTAGGTTTTGGCTTTCTTGACGCTGTTCCGGAATCTGTCTTTTATCATTATGTAATCTATTTGATTCCCCTTCAGTGGTTAGTGAGCTGGATTACTTAGGAGGTCAAGTTTGGTGCCGGTCAATGGCTCCTTGGTCCACTCTACCTTAAATTGGTACTGGGTTTTATTGTGAGAGTCAGACAGCCTGGTGTGAAGCTGACCACATTTATCAATAAAATGTGGATCCTTGAACAGTATGGGCACTACTATCATGTTCCTCTTATGCCTTAAGGTGTGGAGAAAACCTCTTTGTTTAAATAATTGTCTCCTCTGACCTGGGCACACACACAAAAATCAAAGTAAAGAGCCCGGTCACGCCAAGTAGTGTATAGGGAATATGGTGTTTGCCACCATCATTTTTACAGACCTTCAGCTCAAGATTTTTGGGGTAATGTGGTCAGTATTACGCTTGTGCTTCTTTACTTTCCCAGAAAAAATCTGGTACCCATTAAAGGCTGGGTGAACTTGGAAAGATCAAACCTGACCTCATGTCCTTTGTAGTCCAGTTCACTAACCACTGAGCTATCGAGGCTCCCGTGACCTGGGCGTGTGGCCTTTATTTTCCACTTGCACAGAAAAGCCCCAGCACACCCCAAGAAATATGTTCACATGTAATGATAGTTGACAATGTTAGCAATAATTGCCTTCTGTGACAGCTTTACTTAAACATATGACTTGTAATGTCCTAGCTGAGACCCATTATACACCGAACATCATTATCCATTAGTTTTTTTTCCTTTTTGTTTCAAAAGCTCCAGTGCAGGTAGAATCATGCATTACTTCTTCAAATATCCACTAGTTAAACATGATACTCAAGGTTCTTAAGTAGAAAAGGTAGTTTCCAACATCATCATGAGACTCTTCTAGCAAGAAGACTTGGTGCTGCCATTTTACCACTTATTTTGTTAGTTCTTGCTGAACAGGTTTGCAGCTCTTTTGTACATCTTCCGTCTGAGGTTAACAAAGTTCCCAAATATTTAAATTCATTTACCTGTTTAATATTGTTCCACTTGTCTTTATTTTGCACTGAGGTGATGTCTTTTTCTTTGTTGTTACCATTACCTCTGTCTTTTTGCTATTAAGGCTGAGTCCTTTATTTTTGCTTTCTTTCACTAAAATGTCCAACATTTCTTGTAACTCATTTTCACTCTTAGTGTTTAAGACTGTATCATCAGCATACCTTAGATTATTTATAGTATGACCCCCAATTGTTATTCCAGGCATGTCCCTTATGGATCTTAAAATAATCTCACTATCAATATTAAACAAATCTGGTGACAGCACACAACCTTGTCTAACACCCTCTTTTATTTGTTGAAACATTCCCAATTGGTTTCCAGTTCTTATGGCCGCTGTTTGTGCCAGTACATGTTCTTTATTATTCTTAAATCTTTGCTGTCTACGTTTATGCTTTCTAAAATGTTGATTATTTCTTGGTGCTTTACTTTGTCAAATGCCTTGGTGTAATCTATGAAATATAGGTATAGATCTGTTTTCACCTCTATGGCTCTTTCTACTAAAGATCTTATAATATAAATGGCATTGCTTGTTCCTTTATCTCTAACAAAACCACACTGTTCATCGCTAATTTCTGGACTGATTTTGTTTCGCACTCCTCGCATGATGATTCTTAGTAATGTCTTAGTCATATGACTCATAAGGCTTATTGTGCGATGATCATCGCATTCAATCGCACCCGATTCCTTTGGTAGGGCTATGAATATTGATTTGAGCATGTCGTCTGGTATATATCCGCTGTTAGTAATATTATCTGGTTCAGGAACTTTGATTGCTTTCATATTGCGCAAGGCGTCTTCCACTTCTTTTCTGAGCATTTCTGGTCCTTCTCCATTATACTTTATATTTACTTCTGTTCGTTCATCATTATAAAGATCTTTAATGTATTCTGTCCATCGTTCCCTTATGTTTTCTTGATCAATCAACAGTTCTTGTTCCTTTGATCTTAGACATCCAGTTTTTGATTGCATTTTTCTTCCTGTTAATTCCTCAATTTGTTTGTATATAGCTTTAGCATCTCCTTTTTGTTGCATTTCAATCTCTTTGCATCTCTCTTTTAGCCATGCTTCTTTTGCTTCATTGCATTTTACTACAATTTCTTTATTTAATCTCTTATACTCGTCTTTATTTTCTTTATTTCTTCTTCTTGTATCCATTAGCTGCAAAATGTTGTCTGTCATCCATTTCTTTCTTGAATTTGTCCTCACTGGTGGTATGAACTCTTTTGATGTTTGTTGCATTGATTCTTTTAGCATTTCCCACTGTTCATCAATGTTTTGTATCTTCTCTATTGCATTGTGTACCGGTTCTGAATTGTGATTTTATATTTGTCTTGCAGCTTCTTGTCTGATTTTAGTAAATCTAAATTTAACTTGATGTTAACTGAGGCTCGTTTTGTTGTTTTTAATTTTACTCTAAGCTTTCCCACAACTGGTACACAATTTCACTAGAAGGATGTTTATATTCTGTGTCATTGATAGTGTCTCATAACTTTTACTTGATTTCATACAGTGTGTACGGCCAATTTTTGATGTTTATATTCTGTGTCATTGATAGTCTCTCATAACTTTTACTTGATTTCATACAGTGTGTACGGCCAATTTTTGATGTTTATATTCTGTGTCATTGATAGTCTCTCATAACTTTTACTTGATTTCATACAGTGTGTACAGCAAATTTTTGATGTTTATATTCTGTGTCATTGATAGTGTCTCATAACTTTTACTTGATTTCATACAGTGTGTACAGCCAATTTTTGATGTTTATATTCTGTGTCATTGATAGTGTCTCACAACTTTTACTTGATTTCATACAGTGTGTACAGCTAATTTTTGATGTTTATATTCTGTGTCATTGATAGTGTCTCACAACTTTTACTTGATTTCATACAGTGTGAACAGCCAATTTTTGATGTTTATATTCTGTGTCATTGATAATGTCTCACAGCTTTTACTTGATTTCATACAGTGTGTACAGCCAATTTTTGATGTTTATATTCTGTGTCATTGATAGTGTCTCACAACTTTTACTTGAGTTAATACAGTGTGTACAGCCAATTTTTGATGTTTATATTCTGTGTCATTGATAGTGTCTCACAACTTTTACTTGATTTCATACAGTGTGTACAGCCAATTTTTGATGTTTATATTCTGTGTCACCAAAGAGGAGTAGGTATCATCTTGGATGCAGAAAGAGCAAGAACAGTGAAATGCTTTTACCCAATATCTAACAGAGTCCTTTTAGTGAAATTGAATGGAAAGCCAATAGACATAAATCTTATACAAGTTTATGCACCAACAGCAGACAGTCTAGAGGAAACTATTGATAAATTTTACGACGAGTTCAATGAGGCACTTCATGAATGCAAACCACATGAAAACACCATAGTTCTAGGGGATTTTAACGCAAAAGTAGGAAAGGAAAGAGTTGAAGAAGTTGTTGGTCATTATGGCTTAGGCAAGAGGAATGAAAGAGGTGAGAAACTTATTGAATGGGCAAGAACACACAACATGATGATAGGAAACACCTGGTTTAAGCAACATCCAAGACGTCTGTGGACATGGAAAAGCCCAGGGGACAACGCACTTAATCAAATTGATTATATAATGATAAGCAATAGATTTAGAAACAGTCTGGTGTGTGTGAAAACTAGACCAGGGGCAGATTGCAATAGTGATCATGTACCAGTTGTGGGAAAACTTAGAGTAAAATTAAAAACAACAAAACGAGCCTCAGTTAACATCAAGTTAAATTTAGATTTACTAAAATCAGACTAAAGAAGCTGCAAGACAAATATAAAATCACAATTCAGAACCGGTACACAATGCAATAAAGAAGATACAAAGCATTGATGAACAGTGGGAAATGCTAAAAGAGTCAATGCAACAAACATCAAAAGAGTTCATACCACCAGTGAGGACAAATTCAAGGAAGAAATGGATGACAGATGATATTTTGCAGCTAATGGATACAAGAAGAAGAAATAAAGAAAATAAAGATGAGTATAAGAGATTAAATAAAGAAATTGTAGTAAAATGCAATGAAGCAGAAGAAGCATGGCTAAAAAAGAGAGATGCAAAGAAATCGAATTGCAACAAAAAGGAGATGCTAAAGCTATATACAAACAAATTGAGAAATTAACAAAAGAAAACGCAATCAAAAACTGGATGTTTAAGATCAAAGAAAGGAGAACTGTTGATTGATCAAGAAAACATAAGGGAACGATGGACAGAATACATTAAGGATCTTTGTAATGATGAACGAACGGAAGTAAATATTAAGTATAATGGAGAAGGACCAGAAATACTAAAAGAAGAAGTGGAAGACGCCTTGCGCAATATGAAAGCAGGCAAAGCTCCTGGGCCAGATTATATTACTAAAGAAGAGATTGAAGCCATGGGTGATTTTGGAATAGAAATAATAACAAAAATATTGAATGATATCTACAACAGCGGATATATACCAGACGACATGCTCAAATCAATATTCATAGCCCTACCAAAAAATCGGGTGCGATTGAATGCGATGATCATCGCACAATAAGCCTTATGAGTCATATGACTAAGACATTACTAAGAATCATCATGCGAGGAGTGCGAAACAAAATCAGTCCAGAAATTAGGGATGAACAGTGTAGTTTTGTTAGAGATAAAGGAACAAGCAATGCCATTTATATCATAAGATCTTTAGTAGAAAGAGCCATAGAGGTGAAAACAGATCTATACCTATGTTTCATAGATTACACTAAGGCATTTGACAAAGTAAAGCACCAAGAAATAATCACAATTTTAGAAAGCATAAACGTAGACAGCAAAGATCTAAGAATAATAAAGAACATGTACTGGCAACAAACAGCGGCCATAAGAACTGGAAACCAATTGGGAATGTTTCAACAAATAAAACAGGGTGTTAGACAAGGTTGTGTGCTGTCACCAGATTTGTTTAATATTTATAGTGAGATTATTTTAAGATCCATAAGGGGCATGCCTGGAATAACAATTGGAGGTCATAATATAAATAATCTAAGGTATGCTGATGATACAGTCTTAATTGCTAAGAGTGAAAATGAGTTACAAGAAATGTTGGACATTGTAGTGAAGGAAAGCAAAAATAAATGACTCAGCCTTAATAGCAAAAAGACAGAGGTAATGGTAACAACAAAGAAAAAGACATCACCTCAGTGCAAAATAAAGACAAGTGGAACAATATTAAACAGGTAAATGAATTTAAATATTTGGGAACTTTGTTAACCTCAGACAGAAGATGTACAAAAGAGGTGAGATGTAGAATGGCTCAGGCAAAAGCAGCTTTCCAAAAAATGAGGAAAATACTATGCAATCCATTTTTGACAATAGAAACAAGAAAAAGAGTTCTTAAATGTTACGTAGAGCCAGTCTTGACATACGGATGCGAATCATGGACAATAGGACAACAGACAAGAAAAAAACTGGAGTCTGTAGAAATGTGGTTTTACAGAAGAATGTTGAGAATACCATGGACAGCTAAGAAAAGTAATGAAAAGGTTCTGAGAAAGGTCAAAGCAAAAAGAGAGCGAAATTTCCAATGTTAGGAAGAGACAATCATCATTTTTTGGCCATGTAATGAGAAGAGAACAACTTGAATATATTGTAACAACTGGAAAAATTGAGGGACGAAGAAATAGAGGGAAGCAAAGAGAAAAAAATAACAGACAGCTTATGAGAATGGCTTGGCAGAAGGTCAACAACAGAAATGATAAATAGCTGCCGAGATCGAATGTTGTGGAGAGACATGATCACCTACGCCTCTAGGCCTGGTAATTGATGATGATGATTCTGTGTCATTGATAGTGTCTCACAACTTTTACTTGAGTTAATACAGTATGTACAGCCAATTTTTGATGTTTATATTCTGTGTCATTGATAATGTCTCACAACTTTTACTTGAGTTAATACAGTGTGTACAGCCAATTTTTGATGTTTATATTCTGTGTCATTGATAGTGTCTCACAACTTTTACTTGATTTCATACAGTGTGTACATCCAATTTTTGATGTTTATATTCTGTGTCATTGATAGTGTCTCACAACTTTTACTTGAGTTAATACAGTGTGAACAGCCAATTTTTGATGTTTATATTCTGTGTCATTGATAGTGTCTCACAACTTTTACTTGATTTAATAAAGTGTGTACAGCCAATTTTTGATGTTTATATTCTGTGTCATTGATAGTGTCTCACAACTTTTACTTGATTTAATACAGTGTGTACAGCCAATTTTTGATGTTTATATTCTGTGTCATTGATAGTGTCTCACAACTTTTACTTGATTTCATACAGTGTGTACAGCCAATTTTTGATGTTTATATTCTGTGTCATTGATAGTGTCTCACAACTTTTACTTGATTTCATACAGTGTGTACAGCCAATTTTTGATGTTTATATTCTGTGTCATTGATAGTGTCTCACAACTTTTACTTGATTTCATACAGTGTGAACAGCCAATTTTTGATGTTTATATTCTGTGTCATTGATAGTGTCTCACAACTTTTACTTGAGTTAATACAGTGTGAACAGCCAATTTTTGATGTTTATATTCTGTGTCATTGATAGTGTCTCACAACTTTTACTTGAGTTAATACAGTGTGAACAGCCAATTTTTGATGTTTATATTCTGTGTCATTGATAGTGTCTCACAACTTTTACTTGAGTTAATACAGTGTGTACAGCCAATTTTTGATGTTTATATTCTGTGTCATTGATAGTGTCTCACAACTTTTATTCTTCGACAGTCCCTATAGAAATGGCAGTGTTTGTACGAGAACACCTCAACTACTGGTACAGTCTGAAGGCCTACTATTTAGCCAAGACTATGGCAGATATGCCGTTTCAGGTTTGTGTCTGCACCAAATATGCCTTCACATAACTTTTATTATTCTTTTATTTTTTTTAAGACAATTAAAATATAAATAATGTTGTAGAATATCTGTGATAGTTCATTTCTCACTTTTGAAGGACAGGTCCCAAGTCAAAATAAATGAGAAACTGTACAATGTTATTGAGGCAGGAGTATGAGAGTGTGTATGCAGCCTGACAGACAAGTAATATTGAAGATAATATAATAATATTTATGTATTATTATTTGTACCCAATATTGAAGATAACCTTTACAAGTAGAAAGAGGGTGCTGAGATACAGTAGGCATGGTACTTGATGATGATGATGATTCTAGATAAATTATCTCTGCTGATTGTAAATCAGATGCACCAATTTAAGAAAGGCCTCCTTACAGACAGTGATTGACATACTTTAACTTAAGTCATTCAAAGAGTTAACCAATTTTACTCTAACTAGTCTAAGTTTGACTGTGACTGAGAAGATATTTCCCTTTTTTTGTCTAAATTTAAAAGTTAAAAAAAATAAATAAATAAAATGTAACAAAATTTTTTGGATACAATTAGGAGTTGGAGCAGAATAGTTACCACAGAACAAATGTTAAAGTTACTTCATCTGTCTACAAAAATAGATTGCACTCTGCCAGGTTGATGTTGCAGCTTCCAATAAGAATGACATTAACAAACTTGATCTAGAGCATTCCATGTGTATGATAATTATGCTTGGCTTTTTTCTGGCATTAAAAAAAAGTACTGTTGGGTTTCTATTTTGTGGAGCCTCGGTGGCTGAGTGATTAGTGTGCTCACATCGGTGGCTGAGTGATTAGTGTGCTCACCTCGGTGACTGAGTGGTTAGTGTGCTCACATCGGTGGCTGAGTGATTAGTGTGCTCACATCGGTGGCTGAGTGATTAGTGTGCTCACATCGGTGGCTGAGTGATTAGTGTGCTCACATCGGTGGCTGAGTGATTAGTGTGCTCACATCGGTGGCTGAGCGATTAGTGTGCTCACATCTGTGGCTGAGCGATTAGTGTGCTCACATCTGTGGTTGAGTGATTAGTGTGCTCACATCGGTGGCTGAGTGATTAGTGTGCTCACATTGGTGGCTGAGTGATTAGTGTGCTCACATCGGTGGCTGAGTGATTAGTGTGCTCACATCGGTGGCTGAGTGATCAGTGTGCTCACATCAGTGGCTGAGGGATCAGTGTGCTTACATCAGTGGCTGAGTGATTAGTGTGCTCACATCGGTGGCTGAGTGATTAGTGTGCTCACATCGGTGGCTGAGTGATTAGTGTGTGCACTTCCTGACCAGATGGGTCTGGGTTCAATCCGCAGCATTAGCTGAGTTTTTTTTTATACTGACAAGGTTCTGGGGTTCACCCAGCCTCTAAAAATGGGTACCAGAGATTTCTCAAGGAGGTAAAGGCAGCCTGCATGATACCGATCTCATCACCCAAAAATGTGCCGTGGTCATAGAAAAATATGGTCACTAACACCATATTCCCCATACGCCTAGGAAGGCGCGGAAGGAACCTTTACTTTATTTTTTTACTCCACTGTTTGGCTTAGAGTCAGAATTATTTTCTGGCAACCCTGCAACAAAGTGGAAATATATCTACAGGCAAAGAAAGTCCCTAATGGGGACACACATTCTTATGTGTGGACAATAATAGACAAGTTTTGTGTGTGGTTTGGAGCAGGCCAGGATGAAGTTGATAGGATAGTCTGATAGCTTTACTGGGCAAAGTCTGTGACTGCAGTAGAGGAAGCATAGAATGTTACATGCCCTGCACCATATTGGTGGTTTCACAATTGTAAATCTCTCCTTCTGTTCATGAAACACTGTGTGACTAAAGCACAATGATGTTTAGACTAATAACTTGAGAGCAGTCACATTGTTTCTTCCTAGATTAACTTTGATGATATTTGTTCAGCATCTGAGATTCTTATTATTTATACAGTTGTGATGCCATTCTTGCTCATGATATCTTGTGTACTTTCAGTTCCATGCATGGACAATGTAACAAATTGCTTATCTTGTTTTCCATTTATTTCTGTTTGAAATGATTGTCCTTCATAAATTCAAGTATTTGAGTGAGCCCATAATAATCCCAGCTTCATGCCAGCGATAATCACTGGTGATGAAACTTGGGTCTATGCAAACATAGTCATGTCACTCCAATAGAGAACAACATATTTCCCATTGAAATAGGGCATGACAAGTGAAGTCCAATGTTACAACTCTGTTGGTTGTCTTCTTTGATGTTGATGGGCTAATTCATCATGAATATGTTCCTGCGAAGGCAGACAATTCCAACTGATTTCTTCACTGCTGTTCTCTCATGTCTCAGTGACAGACATCATCCTCAGAAGTGGCTTATCAGCAATTGCATCCTTCACCATAACTATGCTTCTGCAAACATATATCAATTTTTGGTGAAACACCACATTCCTCTGCTTCCACATCCTTATATTTATCTGACCATGCAACTTCTTCCTGTTCCCACATTTGAGGAAAACATTGACAGGTCACAGATTCAGTGAAGGTGAGAAGATTCAAACAAACATGGTGAGACATGGCTGCCTGTGTGAAAAAGATATAAAGCTGGCGACGGAAACAACAACAACAAACAGATAGGTGAAGGTCATTGCACAAAGTGACTTCTAGAGGAGGTGTTTCTATAAATGGCAAAGCCACTGGAATAAGTGTATTCAATTGCAGGAAGATTACTTTCAAGGTAATGAGTAAGCCGGTAAGTTTATGCATTTTGTGAACAAAAAAATTCAACTCCAGAACTTTATAAACAATCCATGTATAATTCCAGGACTTGGTTATCTTCTAATTAGATTATCTTTTCCTTGGTCTACGGAAGCATTGTGTACTGGATGACTTCTCAGCCCAGTGACTTTGTCCGGTTTGTGATGTTCCTGACCTTGTCAACACAAACCAGTCTGGTGGCTCAGAGCCTGGGTCTTCTCATCGGAGCAGCCACTTCTCTCCAGGTAAAGCAGCTAGTGGCGTAGGATGTGTTAACATACGGTTAGGGCTTAATGCCTGAATCACAACCTATGTAAAAGAGGTTTAACAACTATATGATATATGACTTATGCTATAATATGACATTTGTAAAAAAGTCACGCTGTTTATGGATTAGATATGACATTAAGAAAAACAAATCACAGCTTTCTCACTTTCATGGGAAAAAATAAACTGAAACAGACCAAGAAAGACATGAACAGAAAAGGATTTTAGAAATGCACACAGTAGAGACTGGAAAGGAATATGACTAACAGAAATTAGTTTCTTAAACAAAAACTGTCAGGTTATTTATTGAAAAGCTGCTGTCTGCAAAGAACTTCAATGAAAATATTGGTTATAATGTATTTATATGTAAATATATTATTATATGAATGTTTAAAGCTGCAAAGACTGGTGAAGTGGTGATAAATGTAGTGTTATCACAATAGAGATAACATAGTACACATGTTATCTTCTGTCTGACAGGTGGCTGTGTTCCTGGGTCCGGTGACAGCGATACCAATCCTTCTGTTTAGTGGTTTCTTCGTCAATTTTGGTACCATCCCACCTTATTTGCAGTGGCTGTCCTACATATCTTATGTCAGGTAAGCTTCTTGTCAGTAAACATTATGGAAGCTCATATATCAGAATTAGCTTTTTGAGAACTACAACAACACACCAGTAACAGGAAACAAAAAAGTTTGAGACAGTTTCTGCCAGAAATCAAACTGGTATCCAGCTCTTGCTGTCAACTCAACCAGTGTTTAAAAATTATTGACTTATCATAATGCAGAAAATGAATATCTTGGGCTGGAATATTGGATAAAGACATTTCCTGGCTTGCCCTAAACTAGTGACATGATGCAATCCACTAATTGCCCAACTTAGAGTGGATGACAAAGAGGAGTAATGAGCACTGCATAACTAGGACTATTTATTGTCATTTTGAGCCAATGTAGGGCAGAAATTCTAGACTGTGTCTGACCAGTTTTGCTTTTATACATCAGACCTTGGGCAGGACCCACGTTTTATCTCCTGATTCTTGTTCCTTCCATTACTGCTAGCCATCACATAGGGCTTGTAGTGTTTTTTTGCCATCCATCTCTCTTCTGGGCAGCATGTTTGATCTTAACCAATGAGCCTACGCTTGCCAACTTTGCTTCTTTTATAAGTGTTCTCTTCAAAGTTTCTCTTGGTCTTCCTCTTTTTCTGTATTCTGATGTTTCCAATGAAGATCATCATCATGAAGATCAACATCAACAAAATACAAGTAATGGCAATAGCGAGAATGAAAGAAAAACTAAACATCATAATAGATAATACTACTCTGAATCAAGTAGACAATTTTAAATATCTGGGTAGCACGTTAACACAAGACAATAACCAAGAGACAGAGATAGATATAAGGTGTAACAAAACATGCCAAGTTATAGGCCAAGTATCAACACAATTGAAAAACAAACCAATAACTACGGAAGCAAAAAGGGCAATATACAAATCAATTTTTCTACCAACTCTGTGCTATCAGTGCCAGAATTGGACAGAAAGATAATGACCACCGAAATGAAATGTGTCAGAAGAATGACAGGAAACAGCTTAAGAGACAGAGTAAGAAACACCGACCTGAGGAAGAAACTCGACATTGAACCAGCCATCGAATACACAAAGAAACAACAGATAAATTGGTTCAGCCACATAACAAGACAAAAAGAACTAACAATTACTCAAAGAGCCATAAACAAATGCTACGAAAACGTCAGATTAAGAGGAAGACTGAGAAAGAGATGGATAAAGGGAATACTAGAGACACTAGGAGGGATAACACCAGAAGAGGCCAACAGAAGAGCAAAGAATCGCAGATTGTATCTCCCCTTGATGCCAATGGCAATAGAGGAAGGATAGAAGAAGAAGATGTTTCCTATAGAAGAGCCTGTTTTGAAATACTTATGTTGTCTATTTTCAACACATATCTGACATATGTCCATCTTCCCTTCCTAAATGCAGATGAGACCTTTGGTTAAATGGTCACTTCTCTTATCTCTATATTAGTCTTGCATCTCACCACACATTAATCAATATGTAGATAAATTATTCTAACATTTCTCTTCTTGTTATCTGCTTTAGCTCACCTATGTTCCTGATTGATGTCTGACATCACAAAACACATTTGTACATTCAACATTTTGTTTTACATTTGTATATATCAATATTATATTTATATTATATTCAACTAAGACTTGTGCTGATCAAGCACCTAGGAAACTACTTTTTAAGGGAGCTATGATGTGTTAGGGATGGTTTCCAGTTCTTGTCAATAGATAGATGTGTTAGATTTAAAACTTGATTGATGTGGCCAGGTATCCTGTTTGTGTGACCTTGTGGAGACCATCTTGCAGGGTGTGGTGAGTGAAG
Source organism: Megaustenia siamemsis (assembly GCA_032433765.1). Lineage (NCBI taxonomy): Eukaryota > Metazoa > Mollusca > Gastropoda > Stylommatophora > Ariophantidae > Megaustenia > Megaustenia siamemsis. The sequence goes on along the minus strand of JAVIAB010000126.1, from coordinate 71,601,575 downwards.
AAAATGTAGACCAGAAAGGACAACATCAGAGATTTTGCAGCTCTTGACTTTGTCAGCTCACAATGAGATGAACATAGCTGGATGTAGACATTAATGTTATTTCAGTAATTATAACCAGATTATGGGATGTGATGGAAGGAAGAATTACATATTGTGGACACAAGAGCATCACTTAGTGATAAATGACAGGGAGGAAGGTAATAACTAACAAGAAACTGCAGCACCACTACATTATCTGCTGAAGGAGAACAGGAATCTTGGGGTGTGTCCAAAGAGATCACTTTTACTGGCAAGTAAATGTATCTCTATGAGCTGGGCTAAATTAATGATGGCTAGGAAGAGCTCTAGCCAAAATTACTTCATCAGAGCACAATAATGAATCCTTTGAAATGTAGGTCTATAGGAGAAGAAGATAAACAAGGGAGTTCTGAATCTGCTTAACATGAAAAAAGAGTACTTAACACAGTTCAAAAAAGACAACTGAAATTTGTTGGACATGTGAAGAGATGTAATACCCTTCTAAAAGTAATCTTTGAAGGGAAGGTACAGGGTAGACAAGGCAGAGGCAGACAAAGACTAAAGTTCACTGATAACATCAAAAGGTGGACAGATGAGCTTATGACAACTTACACCATCTAGACAAGAGACAGAGTAAAATGACACTCCATGATAGCCAACCTTCATTGAGGAGACAGCACTCAATTAATGAGTGAAACCAAAATTTGAGATATTTGTGTACAAGTAAACCAAAAACTACTGAGCTATTAGGGAACAGACAAATAATTGGAGTGCTGCAGTAAAACTGGTAGGTTTTAGCTGGTAGATTTCTCCCTACTGAGCTTTTAGTGTTTCATAACTGCTTGTGATAGTTGGTCTCATAAATGAAATCATCCCATCAAAGTAAAATATTATACAGAATTATGTCAAGTGAAATGTCTCCACAGATATGCATTTGAGGGCACACTACAAGCAATCTATGGACTTGACCGAGGGGACCTAGACTGTGATGAGAACACATGCATATTCCGCCAGGGTTCAGATGTGCTGAGAGAAATGGATGTGGAGAATGCCAAATTCTATGTTGATTTCATCATTCTGTGTGCATTCTTTGTGGTCCTGCGTGGAGGTTGCTACTTAGTCCTGCGTTGGAGAGTCAAGTCACAGAGATGAAAGCTTGTGTGTAGCAACCTTTCCTTGACATTGATGCACTCAGTCACAACATCAACAGTTGTGCCCTCACCTCCATTCTGAGTGCTGGACATTTCATAAATGCTGGATGTGTAGATGATGTAATGAAGCTGTGCTCTGTGAATTTAGGTTTCTAGTCATTTTTATCATGGAGGATTATAGTGGTACTACCAGAAATAGTATTTATCATGTCACTGGATGTGAAGCAGAAATGTGTACCTAATTGAATGTTTGAGTAAAGTTTTCCATTTTATTGGAGCTTCAGTTAACTTTGAAAGTGTCAAACTTAGTTGAAATGTTTCTGCACAGCAAATTGTAACACAAAATCTGTACAGTATGTAAGAAGTTCAGCTTGTACATTATTCCATAGTCTGTTGTTACTTGTTAAGAAAGCCCTTTAAATTATTGTCAAGTCTAGCATTTGGGACATCTGATTAAGTTCAACATCTTTTATTGTTCTGGCTCTGAAGCAGATCAGTATTGGGCAGGGTCTGTATTTGTTTGGATGATGTTTGTGAAATATGACGGACATTCTATCACCTTTTACAGTGTTCAATGTCCTGAAGACTTGGCTGTCAGAGTGTTGTCTGTTGTGTATTATTACAGAGAGTATATGTTACAATTATTTGTCTTTTGATGTCTTGTTTTGGATCAGCTAAAATGTCAGAAAAGACAGTCTAGCAGTTTTACAAGTGGAATATGTGAGGAAATAATGTTTGAGTTGAGATTTTTGAGCTGAAGGAATATGTGGATCTGGTTATGTCTGGCACAAGGAGGTGATCAATATGACAGAGGACAATCATAATGATGGAATGATTCAATAAGATACATGTTATTTGATAGAGAAGTGATTTCTGTAGTCAGTCTTGTTCTTTGTTGTGTGTTTCACATTTATATACATTATATATATATTGGTGTGTACACAACTATAGAGTCTGCACCAAAGATAGGCTTGTGTTTTTTGTTTTGTCAGTGCTAGGAAGGAACATTTCTTGGTAAGATCTCTGACACATGATGTCAACAAGTTGTGTACAGCAATTATACATGTTACCTATAAACATAATCACAAAATGTATTTTCTTCCATTGTTACATTATTGCACTGGCTTAAACTAGAGCATTTCCTCTCAGAATTGAGCTAATCTCACACTTTGGTTGTATCAAGATTTGCTACTGCCAACACCATCACAGGATTCTCTGTAAGAAATAATCTTGTCATCTCATTACATGAGTGCCTGTATTCCTATTTTCTTCTTAATCCTTAATTATGATACCTACCTGTGGCACGCTTCATTACATTGTGTAGTACAAAATACTACCACTTAATTGTAACATTAGGAGCACTACAAATAGTATTTTCTTTGAACTTTTGACACACAGCTGTGTGTTTAGCAATTAGACACAGGGAACTTGTATTTCCTGTCTCAGGTTGATTAATGACCTGAAATTGAGCACTTGGACCGAACATGTTTATCTGTCTATTCAGACGGACACATTAAGATCTTTAGTATGTTTGTCTACCTCAAAGCGCTATTCTCTGAGTGTCCTGAGTCACAAAGGCTGTTTTGATGTCGCCGATGACTGAGGACATTTTCCTCGTGAAAGGAGTAAAAAAAATGTTAAACGACCAATTTGTTGATATTTGGCAAATTTTTTAAATATTGAAGGATAGTAGCTCACAAAATGGAAACTACATCAATAGAAACAAAATAAACACTCTGGGGTCACTAGAAGTAGTAATTAGGAAGGTACATGGAGAGGGGTAATGTTTGAACATAGTAAACTATCAAATTATGGAAGAATTTGTGTTTTGATATGGACATTTTTACTATGGTATCGTAATCTAGGGTTAAAGCATTATCATTATTTATCTTCTTGGCTTGCCAGTAAATCACTTTCATTACCATAAATAAACAATTCCTAAAGGTCACATGATTAAGAGTACCACTGATTCTACTTCCTTCAACAATTTGGTGTATCATACATTTTGATTACAACAAATTTTATTACTTTGTACTTGTTATATAGTGAACATTTTTATTCATGTTATCTTTCAATGCCATATCCCATAGATAGTATAAATCTCAGAGCTCATTTCTCCTAGAAGTGATTCCTCTTCTCCTGGTTTGTGTAGATGTCAACTTGAAGCCTCCAGAAATAACTATTCATGATAGATTCTTCTTGATAAAAGTACTGCCTTTGTGTTGCTGACTTGGCTTTGTATTCTGTGTTTTTTTTTATTGGATCTCACTCACAAGTTTCATAATTCAAGTCACCTTGGTTCTGTAACTTTCAGGTGTGTATGAGAACTGTTATTTCTATGTTTGTAACATTTTAGGTGTGTATGCGGGAACTGTCATTGTTGTGTTTGTAACATTTTAGGTGTGTATGCGGGAACTGTCATTGTTGTGTTTGTAACATTTTAGGTGTGTATGCGGGAACTGTCATTGTTGTGTTTGTAACATTTAAGGTGTATATGCGAGAACTGTCATTGTTGTATTTGTAACATTTAAGGTGTTTATGCGGGAACTGTCATTGTCTATGTAACATTTAAGGTGTGTATGCGAGAACTGTCATTATTGTGTTTGTAACATTTAAGGTGTGTATGCGAGAACTGTCATTGTTGTGTTTGTAACATTTAGGGTGTGTATGTGAGAACTGTCATTGTTGTGTATGTAATATTTCAGGTGTGTATGTGAGAACTGTAATTGTTGTATTTGTAACATTTAAGGTGTGTATGTGAGAACTGTCATTGTTGTGTTTGTAACATTTAAGGTGTGTATGTGAGAACTGTCATTGTTGTGTATGTAATATTTCAGGTGTGTATGCGAGAACTGTCATTGTTGTGTTTGTAACATTTAAGGTGTGTATGCGGGAATTGTCATTGTTGTGTTTGTAACATTTTAGGTGTGTATGCGAGAACTGTCATTGTTGTGTATGTAACATTTAAGGTGTGTATGCGAGAACTGTCATTGTTGTGTATGTAACATTTAAGGTGTGTATGCGGGAACTGTCATTGTTGTGTATGTAACATTTAAGGTGTGTATGTGAGAACTGTCATTGTTGTGTATGTAACATTTTAGGTGTGTATGCGAGAACTGTCATTGTTGTGTATGTAACATTTAAGGTGTGTATGCGAGAACTGTCATTGTTGTGTATGTGAGAACTGTTATTGTTGTGTATGTAACATTTAAGGTGTGTATGTGAGAACTGTCATTGTTGTGTATGTAACATTTAAGGTGTGTATGTGAGAACTGTTATTGTTGTATATGTAACATTTAAGGTGTGTATGTGAGAACTGTCATTGTTGTGTATGTAACATTTAAGGTCTGTATGTGAGAACTGTCATTGTTGTGTATGTAACATTTAAGGTGTGTATGTGAGAACTGTCATTGTTGTGTATGTAACATTTAAGGTGTGTATGTGAGAACTGTCATTGTTGTGTATGTAACATTTATGGTGTGTATGTGAGTACCGTCATTGTTGTGTATGTAACATTTATGGTGTGTATGTGAGTACCGTCATTGTTGTGTATGTAACATTTATGGTGTGTATGTGAGTACCGTCATTGTTGTGTATGTAACATTTAAGGTGTGTATGTAACATTTAAGGTGTGTATGTGAGAACTGTCATTGTTGTGTATGTAACATTTATGGTGTGTATGTAACATTTAAGGTGTGTATGTGAGAACTGTCATTGTTGTGTATGTAACATTTATGGTGTGTATGTGAGTACCGTCATTGTGTATGTAACATTTAAGGTGTTTGTGGTAGAGTGGAATTGTTCTTTATGCAACTTTTACAGTGTTTCTGTATATATGAATTGTGTACATATATAAGAGTTTCATCTGTGTGGAATGATTTCCCTGATGAGATTTTGTCCATGTTGAGCACACATCTGATACAGACCTCACATTGAATGATAGTACAGTATTGTGCTTGTCACCTCCACTCACCAGTCATGGGCAGCAGCACTTCAGTATTCTACAAACTGTTGCTGTCTGTGAGAGGATGGAGCAGTGAGGCTAGACCATGCTAGTCATTTAGTATTGTTGGTTATAGCTGGGTTCCTATTATACTTGCTGGGACTGGCCTCCCTGAGGCCATGTCTGGACAGGGCACATTTTATTATGCATTCACCAGCTGGAATTTCTGGTGAAGCCCTTGTAACTGAATTTTCTGTGAATACTTGTTTTGTTGCCAGTGCACTCTGAGAGTGTGGCCCAGGTGTCCAAATACAGATATCCTTCAACCCACAGGTGCTCATTTATTTCTTTTCCCGAGTCGGATGTTTAAGGTAGATTTTATCTGACAATTTTTCCCCGGCAACAGCTGTTTGTCCATCTCTTTAAGACTTTTAATTGCCAGTAATCTTTAATTTTCATGGGAATCTCCTGTTTTTTGCAATTTCCAAGAGAACTACACATCAGATCTCCCTACCCAGAGACATGGGAGGAGTAATGCTGTAAAGAAAGCACAGATTCAAAGAGAAAACTTCCCTTTGCTTATGGCAGGATTCGAACCAAAGATTTTTTTGCCCATAGACTGACATCTTACCTCTAGACCACCAAGAGACCCAGACAGGGGAAATGATCTGAGATATTCGGTGTCAAATAATTAGTGTTTTATTTGAGTGAAGAATTTGGTAGTGTATCTTCACCACGCAATATGCTTGCCTAAAGGACCGTAACTCTGAGAAATTATCTGTTACTTTCAGTTATTTGTTAATTTCTCAACATATTGTATTATATAGTTTTTAAAAATGATCACTCCACTTGTATTTTCTGTATATTTAGTCTGTCTTCTAAGTTCTGTCAATTTCATTCTATGGCCCTCATGGATGCATGTTTATCCATTGTTGTACTTGCAGAGTAAGTCATATCCATCTGCTTGCTCAGTTCCATTTGTTTGTGTCTGTCGAGACTTTGTTGCACCAGAACACTTGTGACTTTAATGTTACCAACCTGTCTATGAAATAGACATACACTTAGAAATAGCAATTCTTTTGTATGACCTGGACAGCAGTTTTGTTTTTGTTTGTGAACTAGGTTTGTCTTTGTAAAATTGGCTACTCAGAGGCACTTGTTCTCTGGAGGAGCATTGGTCATCACAACTTGTTCTGTTTGAGGAAGTTGTGCATGAAGTAGTAGACACTTAATGCTACTGCAACATTGTGGTGCTGAGATGTATAGACAGGGGGGGGGAAGTAAGAACATGTCATCAGTGCAGCAAGTCACTAGCACAGTTCACAAGTGTCACATGACATGGAGTGCCATTTCTGCTTTCTCCAAGCATGAATATGTTCACCTGGTGTGGCTTGCTATGCCAAACACAATCTGGTTGGAGCATCCACTGTCTAGTCTCAGTTTGACTATCCACAATTGAGCCTTCTCAAGCCCACACACAAATCTGCTGCTGCTGTAGCAGTCTGTGAAACATATTTTTATTGCATTTCAGACTTGCTGTCCATGTGGTCTGACCCTGTAGTTAGTTGTGTGTGTTATGTTGTCATTTTATTGCACATTTGTAAATATATGTACAGGAAACTTACTGGTTTTGTTTAATATCCAACTGAAGCTTGTGTGAACTCAGCTGTTACTAGAGTGTAAGTGTGTCATCACACAACCAATCCATTATGTCAATCAACTTGTGTACTTATTGACACCTTGTCTGTTGTTGCTTTGTACCTTGTGTCTTATGAGAGAAGAGTCCACTTGGTTTTGCACAAGCTGTAGCTGAGAAGCTGATGGTCAATGGTTGAGTGGGCGTGCAAACATCTCACAGACAATGGTTTTACTATTTGTTTTCAAATGTGTCTACTAGCTCAGGGGAGATTTCAACAAAGTTGATATTTGATTGTTGACAAACATGGATAGTCTGATCTATGTTGTTGTTGTTTGTTGATGGTGAGAACATGTTGGTGTCCACTCTGACTCCTCAAATATTCTTGTCAGAAAGACTTTTATCATTTGTGTACCAATACTCTTAGTCTGTTTATTATAAGTGCTGACTTGTACAAGTGAGCACACAGACAACTTGGTCATAGAGAGCAGAGATGTTAGCAATTGTGAGTGTTTTAGTTATAGAGTGCTTGAGTAACAGACATGTCAGTAGAGTTATCTGTGATAGTGCAATTCATTCTGTTCAGTACAATCACAGCCCTAGTCACCATGAACATCTTGTCAAGCCCATGTTTCACATTCAGTCCCATATTTGACTGTCTCATTATTTCATTTTTGTACAAATATCAACCCTAGAATTGCACATCTGGTACTTTCTCCTGCCACTGATGCTTGTGTTAACTTTGTCAGTGTCTCTGGCATGGAGGCTACGTTAAAAAGGGTGGTGGTCACCAATGAGAGTTACAGAATACAGACTTGATCTAGCTAGAGAGGGAGGGATGGTAGGGAAAATACAAGAACTTTGACAAAACAGAACATAGGAGTAAGTGGTTGGGTTCTGTTGTTTACTTGATCTGCTGATTTGATTTGATGTTGTCACCCAGTCACATCAACTATTGTGATTGTTTCCCAGTCACATCAACTATTGTGATTGTTTCCCAGTCACATCAACTATTGTGATTGTTTATAGACCATAGCATTTACTGTTCCATATGTTGTGTGTCTCTGATTGTTCATTTATTGTTTCTATTGCAAGTTTGTGCACACATTTATGCTGCCGTTTGATGTTGTACAAGAAACCTCAAGCTACCACTGACTTTGGTGATATTGCTCGTGACCGACCTAACACCCCTCCAAGCCATGTTACTTCCACAGTCAAGCAATCTAGCCTCCACATTTGGAAGCTAAGTCAACCCTATAGTATGAGTTTGATGAGAGAAAACTTGTTCCCGCTGAGAATTGAAGCTCTCAGCTCTGGCTTGGTAGATTAGTGCACTGGCCACATCAACACTGTTCTGCAGCTTTAAATGGCTTGTAATGTGTTCTGTAACAATAGTTGTAACTTCTTTTGGTATCATAATTAGATGTAATTGTATTCTATATAATTAACTGACATGTTTTGTGTTCATTTATGTTATCTTATTAGAATCAGAGACAGCCACTGTTTTAACAGGGTCATGCCTATGTCTATCTTATTCTAGAATTTAGTTCACAATGTACATGTGATCATTTTATTACTTGATCAAAGGAGATCATTTTTAAATATTCATTCTCAACATGTTTGGGAAGGTTTTAGAAGAAAATAGAGGATTGATGGCAGAGGAAACACCCATGGAGTTGTATTTGTTTTCTCTTCTTGTCACACTGCAATAAGCTTGCCATCAGTAAAACTTCTGTTATTATTTGAAATCAAAATAGGTTCTGGCAATCTCAATCAGTGTCGTGACGTAGAACAGCTCACATGTGACACCCTATCTCTTCAGCAATATATTTAGCTTATAGTTACATACATTATCTCATCTTTGATAATTGTTGTATTGAATGTTTACTGTGTTGGCTGTTAACTTGTAAAGTATCTTAGTGAAAGAAAAACAAAGCTGTGCGATTTGTGTAAAATAGGGAACAAAACTGCCAATCTCAGCAGCCACTGTAGTATGTGCTTGATCCTGGCTGTTTATGATGTGTGGTGACCTGATCTTTGTGTTTGCCAGCTTCTTGATTCCATTATCCACGCAAGGTCTCTTTTACTGAGATCACAGTTCTTAATTACCACAGTTGTTATCATGAAAGTTCTTGATTACCTACATTAACTGATGGTATCATGAAAGTTCTTGATTACCTACATTAACTGATGGTATCATGAAAGTTCTTGATTACCTACATTAACTGATGTTATCATGAAAGTTCTTGATTACCTACATTAACCGATGGTATCATGAAAGTTCTTGATTACCTACAGTAACTGATGGTATCATGAAAGTTCTTGATTACCTACATTAACTGATGGTATCATGAAAGTTCTTGATTACCTACAGTAACTGATGGTATCATGAAAGTTCTTGATTACCTACAGTAACTGATGGTATCATGAAAGTTCTTGATTACCTACAGCTACTGATGGTATCATGAAAGTTCTTAATTACAAACAGTTACTGATGTTATCATGAGTGTTCTTGATTACCTACAGTTACTGATGTTATCATGAGTGTTCTTGATTACCTGCAGTTACTGATGTTATCATGAGTGTTCTTGATTACCTACAGTTATGGATGTTATCATGAGTGTTCTTGATTACCTACAGTTATTGATGTTATCATGAGTGTTCTTGATTACCTACAGTTACTGATGTTATCATGAGTGTTCTTGATTACCTACAGTTCTTGATTACCTACAGTTATTGATGTTATCATGAAAGTTCTTGATTACCTACAGTTACTGATGGTATCATGAAAATTCTTGATTACCTACAGTTACTGATGTTATCATGAGTGTTCTTGATTACCTACAGTTACTGATGTTATGAGTGTTCTTGATTACCTACAGTTATTGATGTTATCATGAGTGTTCTTGATTACCTACAGTTATTGATGTTATCATGAGTGTTCTTGATTACCTACAGTTACTGATGTTATCATGAGTGTTCTTGATTACCTACAGTTCTTGATTACCTACAGTTATTGATGTTATCATGAAAGTTCTTGATTACCTACAGTTACTGATGGTATCATGAAAATTCTTGATTACCTACAGTTATTGATGTTATCATGAAAGTTCTTGATTACCTACAGTTACTGATATCATGAAAGTTCTTGATTACCTACAGTTACTGATATCATGAAAGTTCTTGATTACCTACAGTTACTGATGTTATCATGAGAGTTCTTGATTACCTACAGTTACTGATATCATGAAAGTTCTGATTACCTAGTTACTGATGTTATCATGAGAGTTCTTGATTACCTACAGTTACTGATGTTTTCATGAGTGTTCTTGATTACCTACAGTTACTGATGTTATCATGAGTGTTCTTGATTACCTACAGTTACTGATGTTATCATACAGTTAGTTACTGATGTTATCATGAAAGTTCTTGATTACCTACAGTTACTGATGTTATGAAAGTTCTTGATTACCTACAGTTACTGATGTTATCATGAGTGTTCTTGATTATCTACAGTTACTGATGTTATCTTGAGTGTTCTTGATTACCTACAGTTACTGATGTTATCATGAAAGTTCTTGATTACCTACAGTTACTGATATGAGTGTTCTTGATTACCTACAGTTACTGATGAGTGTTCTTGATTACCTACAGTTACTGATGTTATCATGAGTGTTCTTGATTACCTACAGTTACTGATGTTATCATGAGTGTTCTTGATTACCTACAGTTACTGATGTTATCATGAGTGTTCTTGATTACCTACAGTTACTGATGTTATCATGAGTGTTCTTGATTACCTACAGTTGTAGAAGAGAATTGCGCACCAAAGGAGGTAGAGGCAAAATTGGTGCAATACGGTACGCATAAAGAGAGAAGTGACGTGGAAAAATAGGATGACGTAGTTTGCTGGATGGTTGGAAAGGAGAGGATAATATAATTCAGTTAGAGATCGGCAGCCACAGAGAGCAGTTGGAAAATTGAGAGTCATGTAAAGCAAGAACGACAGTAGAAGCCTATAAGCAGAGAACAGTTGGGATACAAGCCCAAGAGGACAGCTTGAGATAAAAGGAGGTACAAGCAGAGAGGTCCAATCAGCAGATGAGTATAAAACAAATGCCAGCAGCAACAGACAATTAAGGAACTGGTCTAACAGAAGTAACGGAACCGGCAACAGCCATAGATAGAGTAGGGAGGGCCGTTAGATGGGGAACAGTCCAACATAAGCGAGTGACAAAAGGCATGAAATGCAAGCCCGAGGAGATAGCTTGAGATAAGTAGTGGAACAAGCAAAGAACGGCTGAACAGTTAGTAATAGCAACAATTAGAATTATGACAAGAAGAGGCCAGCAGGCAACAGCAATAGATAGAGTAGGGAGGGCCGTTCGATGGGGAACGGTCCTACAAAAGTTCAGTCCCTCAATAAAGTCACGAGGGTGTATACACGCACAAGTGTAAATAGCAGGCACACGCACGTCATATATCATAAATCATACCGCCGACAAAGGTTAATAATAATACATTTTAGAAAGAAGGGTCACACAGTTACTGATGCTTGATTACCTACAGTTACTGATGTTATCATGAAAGTTCTTGATTACCTACAGTTACTGATGTTATCATGAGAGTTCTTGATTACCTACAGCTACTGATGTTATCATGAAAGTTCTTGATTACCTACAGTTATTGATGTTATCATGAAAGTTCTTGATTACCTACAGTTACTGATGTTATCATGAGAGTTCTTGATTACCTACAGTTACTGATGGCATCATGAGTGTTCTTGATTACCTACAGTTACTGATGGTATTAAAGCTGATATGGCAGAACAAACAAAATAATGATAGTGATATGGCAGGTAAAGGCTTCTGTGTAATGCCTTCATCTTGTCATGTTTTCTCTTATACAAAGTCATAGATTTGTTATTTAGTCAACATTTATTATCTTCACAACAAGATGACATTTGTTTTCTTACTTTGAATGTTTAATTCTGCCTTGTCTTCCATGTGAACAAAGTCTACCCTTGCTGTCTTCCTGCACAGCCTCACTGACTGAAGTCAAGGCCATGTCTCCTTGCCACTGTATCAAACACACACACACACACACACTTTATGTGAGGACAAGTGAACATTGTTGCCCAGCTTGTAACAAACTCTTCCTCCTTTGTACTCTTATCTGACTGTTACTTCAATATGAATGGATATCTCACTTTTCTAGTATCATTAGCTATACAACAAAGTGTAATCATATAGATCCACTATGTGGGAAACACTTCCCTGTGGGGTGTGTGTTGACTGTTATAGAACGACTCATTATGTTGATGGAGTAATGTCATTTAATATTTATATTGATTATTTGTATTGTATTCACTTTCTCATTTATAAAATTAATATCTGCCAGTGTGTGCAACCTTCAATGCAGATTTATAGTTACTTGTGTACTGTTGTTTCTCTTCCTTGCCATGATATCACAGCTTGATGCTTCCATTAAGGTTTCTGCCAGGAAACTCACTTGTGTTTACAGCATTTTGATTTCCAAATTTTTGGAAGGAATTACTAGCTTCAGCAGTGCCAAGGATGTCATTCAGCATCAAGGTGGTAAATGATGTCATTCAGCAGTGCCAAGATGGTAAATGATGTCATTCAGCAGTGCCAAGATGGTATATGATGTCATTCAGCAGTGCCAAGATGGTATATGATGTCATTCAGCAGTGCCAAGATGGTATATGTCATTTAGCAGTGCCAAGATGGTATAGGATGTCATTCAGCAGTGCCAAAGAAGGTATATAGGATGTCATTCAGCAGTGCCAAAGAAGGTATATAGGATGTCATTCAGCAGTGCCAAAGAAGGTATATAGGATGTCATTCAGCAGTGCCAAGATGGTATAGGATGTCATTCAGCAGTGCCAAGATGGTATAGGATGTCATTCAGCAGTGCCAAAGAAGGTATATAGGATGTCATTCAGCAGTGCCAAGATGGTATTGGATTGAGTTATTTGCGGGTCATCAGCATTGCACTTCGAATATGTCCATAGGTGCTCAGATCCCCTCCTCAGCAATTCCTGCAGTTGGTATAGGATGTCGTTCAGCAGTCCCAAGGAGGTCTATATATATATATATAGTATTCAGCAGTGCCGATGATAATGGATGTCATTCAGCAGTGCCAAAATGATGACAAATTGTGTCAAGTCCACAGGAATACTTGTCCATAAGGGACAGTTTATAGACAGAACTGATAACAAAGGTGTGGCTGCCATCAACATAGTCTGCCTGGATCTATTGTCCAAGTTCAAGTCACACATTTCCCGCATGTTCACTTATTATTGTTGATATGATAGAGCACTTTCCCCACTGCCACACATGACCAGGCATCTACCAAGCAGCTAAGAAGGGAGAGTATATAAAGCAACTTCACCATGTGTCGTAGACGAAGCTGCTCATAAAAGAACATCTGTGATTTGCCTCTATCATATAACATTGCTCAATGTTGTGTAGGGTGTGAATAATTGTGATCGTCTGCTTCAAAACAATCAAGTTAGTGATACTTGTAGAAAACTTGCTTGTGATAACATGGAAGTCTATGTGGAGACAGCAACGAATAGTGGTGGTGGTGGGGGATGGGGGGGGGTGTCATGCTATAAAATAATGCAGGAGTGACATGAAGTCAATTCCTTTAATGGTTTTGATTGGAATTTACCAGTCAGGAGGCTTGACTTATTCAACATTTTAGATCTAGTGGTCTCAGTTTACAGCTGTCCCTGTTGAAGGTACAGGCTTGACTTATTCAACATTTTAGATCTAGTGGTCTCAGTTTACAGCTGTCCCTGTTGAAGGTACAGGCTTGACTTATTCAACATTTTAGATCTAGTGGTCTCAGTTTACAGCTGTCCCTGTTGAAGGTACAGGCTTGAAGTATCACATCTACAGGGCTGTACCATCACTTCTTAGTGTTGTAGAGCTACTTACTATCATGGATCAACTAAAATGTTTGTTTCTTTAACCTCTGATAACAAAACTGTGCCACATCAATAGTGTAAGAAAGATACACCAACAGAGATTACTTTATGTTCTAAAATCCTTGCATGATGGAATTGTAGCCACAAGCACAAATTATCTGTAGCTCACAAGATGTGGGGGTGTTGTGGTAGAGGACACTATGGTGTATGTGCTGCCCTTGCCTCTAGATGACAGAAGACAGTCACAGGTTCTCCAGTCCAACCAGCAACAGATAGTATTTTATGTATGTCTATGGAGGCCTGTTTCCTTGGATGAATGAAGAATAAACTAGACAAAAACTCCCCACTTATTTTCTCGTTTGTTTTATCCTGGCTAGCATTGTTTTTTGTTATGCTGCTGCCTTGCAGCTTGTTGATCATTTATTGACTCATTACAGGCAGCTGCATGTTTGTACCACCAGGTCACCTATGTGAATCTTATTATGGATTTTAATTCGTTATGGCCTTCCATAACCAATAACAATAACAATCTGTGGGTGCTGAGGATGACAAGCTCTTGTGAGAGACATTCTTTCCCTTAACAGGTGTCTGATATAGTGGTCCTGACTGATACCTTTGATCTCCTAGCATCCACAACTTTTAATGGCATAATTCTGTCATTTCTTCTTCATTCACTTTTGTAAACATCAATCTCAGTTCAAAGTGAGCAAGAGATACCCCTATAGTTTGTCCTGGAATGATGCCAGCTGGTAATGACTAAATATAGCCTTCTATGTCCATCATAAGCAAGCTTGTGTCATGATTACTTCAGTCACATCTACCAGGGGTTTCTACACCCTGGTATTAAAAAGGTGGTATCTTAATTTCTTCTAGGCTGTGAAAAGTCTGAATAATGTTCATATTCTTTTTGCAGAGCTTCTAGTAGGTCTCATTTATCTGTATTCTATTTGTTCCTGACATAACTTGTAGACACCTTGTACCTGGCTGATATAGTTGCCTTTCATTTGTTGATCTGTCAAGTGTCTTTGTTTCCAGGAATATTGCCCATAGATGAAATCCACAACTCATGGATTGTGCTGCTCCTAAATTATTCAGGTCTGACTTTCTGTGGCTCCTCGGTACCTACATCTACTGAAAGGGCATCCAGGGAAAACACAATATTTCTTCTCTTCAAAAGAATTTCAGTTTCTTAAAAACTTCTGTTTTTGCCCTCAAACTAGGTACAAACTTCCTTTGTTACCACCAACATTCTTTTCAGTGCATTCATATATATATATATATAAATATAAAAAAGATAATCTAATGAACAACCTCCATTTTCTGCTACAATGGTGGCTGACCAATTCGATAATGAATGTATGAATGAGGTGTTGAGTAGAACTTCTCTGTGTGTTTGAATGTCAGAGCTCTCTAGAGGTGATGGAATCTGAGACGATGGTCTCAACAGTCTATAACTGAGTGTTATATGTGATTATAAAGTACACAACATTTCTGGGTTTGTAAAATAATATCAATAAGGTTTACAATAGATTTATGTCATGTATAGAAATATACAAGTCAGTAGATACACATCTAAAAATAATTACAATAATGTTGTTATGAAATTGAACAAAACCAAATTGTTATGCTGAAAAGCAATATGGGCTTGCACAGAACTTCAACAAAAACAAAACACATGGAGATTCTTGTCAATAACAAAAAACACAACATATCATGTGCTAGAACAGTAGTTTTCAAAATGGGGAATGCAAACAAAATTTGGAGAATAAATCAAGTAGTAATAAAAGAACAGTATTTTGATAATGCTATTGGGTGTCAAAGTCAGCAGGAGCCGTAATATCAGCCCTACAGTAGACAACATGGCAGTCAGTTGCCAGGTACCCTAGGACAAAGAAATATGGTGCCTGTGGCCATGCACATTTTCAATGGCTGATGTGGCTAATGTGCCAGACTGACCTATTTTTGCCAGAAAAAAATCTATTTTCAAAGTCTGAAACAAAAATTTGCCACATCTGAACTTGGACCCCTCTACCTAGTAGCAAGTGCACTTACCATGCAACCACCGCAACCATGAAAATATATTCATGCCCAGAGAAATCATCGAGTGAAGAAAATATCAGGAAGGAAACTCAAGAAAGGAGGAGTACAATACAGCTAAGAGAAAGAAAAGTTGACACAAACAGAGCTATAATAAGACTTGTTATTTTGGTGGAGACTGCCTTCATAGGATAGTCTACTCTGACTACAAACAGTTACTGTCTTGCAGAAAAGTCAAGGAAAACCAAAGATGAGGGAAGAGGTCCTGAACGTGCATGCTGAAGTCAAAAACACTCAACTTTAAGGTGCAAAAATCAGTGCAACACAAACTGCTAATAAGCAAACCAAACATCAGGAAAGATAGCAAAATGACTAGCCATATTACTTGCTTGAGGTTTCAGGAGTAGTTGTCAGATAATATTAGAGTATGTAACATGTCAGAGAGTATGAACACATAAGGATCAAGATGATAGACTCAAGAACAAAAGTGAGACAGGGTTGTGTATATCACAACTGCTATTCAAGGTATATGAAGAGTGACATCAGCAAGATACAGAAAATCCAGAAGGTGAAAAGGGCTGACTAAACAAAGTAGACTGATGTTCTTAGTGTAGAGTGTCCTTGTTGTCTAGAAGTAGCAAGTCTATGCTCTCATCTCCTGCCCTCCACACACCAAACTATTGACAGCACACATTGTCTTCAGACAAGGCTCCAGCTGAGGAAAGTTTCAGGGAACAGGAATAGGAAAACATGGTCTCAAATTGTAAACATAAATATTAAGTTCATTACAGTACATTCCAGACAATAGTGGGCAACTGAAAATAAAGAAATATTTAGATAACAAGAAATAAGGAGTATTCACTAAACAGTTTAGTTACTTATAGGTTGAAAAACCATCAACTAATTACAGTAAAATAAATCTTGTCAACAATTGTGTGACGGTCTGGAATCATGGAACTAACCACTAACAGACTCATATGAGCCAAACCTGGAGGAAGATTCACTGACAGCATAATAGAATGTTGCAGAAACATAAATGATGGTGGCAATGGGGCAAATGATGAATCTATACCCAAACTACCAAACACAATGGAAGACACTCAAGACATGAGACCTCACAATGGCACAGTAATGGAGGACAAAGAGTGTGATTGGAAAACATACAAAAAGAAAGTAACCAGAAAATGTGGAATGAGGATGGTAAACAAGAATGGAAATATAGTGATCAAAGTTATAAATACCACCACACACAAGAAATGAACAATCTAACATGAAAAGCAACAAATGGATACAACAGAAATAAGATAGACAATGTTGAGTAGCAGATGGAGTCATTCTATCTATCTATTGTCCTTTTGAGCCGAAGACGGCACATAGGGCAGAACTACAATCTCAAAAACAAAAATCTTGCGTGCCAAAATGGCACATATTGCAGAGATCACTGCTTCTGTTTCCATAACAATGCTTTTTACAATGACAGCTTGTCAAGCCATCGATCAACCTCCTTAGTCGCCTCTTACGACATGCCTGGAAGGTCACAGTGTCACTACTCTTTACTTCCCACATAATGAGGTCCCGGTAACACACGGGAGATGGAGTCATTGCATGATGTAAATGTTTGAAGAGCAACAGTTATAGGAAGCTCAAGATATCAAAGCATAAAAAAACAGCAACAGATTGAAGGATACAATGGCTAGAGCTAACAGATCATCGTATTATGAAATACAACCATGAAGCCAAGAGTTAGCAGTCAGAAGATGACAAATAAAATTAAGGAAAAAAAGCCTCATCTACATTAGAGTGCAGTGAAAAAGAATTGTGCAAAAGGAAAAAAGTTGAGTGGACAGAAACACTGAAAAGAGAACAATAAACAGAACAGTGCTCCCAGATCAACATTTAAAAAAAATGCCTATTCAGGAACAATGAAATGAAATTAAGGAGCACAGTGTCGGCAATAACAGAAGTCATGATAGCAGTAGCTCTCTCTTGAACTGCAGAAACATGAGAGAGATATCCTGAGAGCTGGTTTTTAACCAAGTATCTGACAAGAAGCAGCTTAAGAAACAATATCACCTCCGTAACTTTGGGAGCCAGCAGCTGAATACAGTTCAGATATTATCAGCACACAACAGATGATGCTTGTGTCAGCACACAACAGATGATGCTTGTGTCAGCACACAACAGATGATGCTTGTGTCAGAACACAACAGATGATGCTTGTGTCAGCACACAACAGATCATGCTTGTGTCAGAACACAACAGATCATGCTTGTGTCAGAACACAACAGATGATGCTTGTGTCAGAACACAACAGATGATGCTTGTGTCAGAACACAACAGATCATGCTTGTGTCAGAACACAACAGATCATGCTTGTGTCAGAACACAACAGATGATGCTTGTGTCAGCACACAACAGATGATGCTTGTGTCAGAACACAACAGATGATGCTTGTGTCAGAACACAACAGATCATGCTTGTGTCAGAACACAACAGATGATGCTTGTGTCAGCACACAACAGATGATGCTTGTGTCAGAACACAACAGATCATGCTTGTGTCAGAACACAACAGATCATGCTTGTGTCAGAACACAACAGATCATGCTTGTGTCAGAACACAACAGATGATGCTTGTGTCAGCACACAACAGATGATGCTTGTGTCAGCACACAACAGATGATGCTTGTGTCAGCACACAACAGATGATGCTTGTGTCAGCACACAACAGATGATGTTTGTGTGTCAGAACACAACAGATGATGCTTGTGTCAGCACACACTTGCACTTAAACCTTTCCTATTTATTTAAGCATTAAAGCTTGTTTTTAAATTCAAGAAACAATTTTTTAAAACTTCTTCAATGTCCTCATTTCAATATTTTCTTCTTTATGTAGATCCTTCCACTAACTACACCCCAACCAGACTGCCTACCACAAGTTGACATAAACTGAATATCTAACAAGATAAATGGAGTGTTACGCTTGGAGAAATGTCTAAATCTCAAGTTTCAACACTTGTTGGGTCTCAACCCTGGATATGATATTAAGCTTCAGACAAGTGGAAATAGTAAACAAAACAGTCACTCTAATAATGTGACACTGAGGCTATTAAACATTCTACTTCTGTTTTGTTGTCTGGTCTATGTTAGTTCTCACTGATCAGATTTGTGCCTATTTGTTCAACAAGACACATACACAAATAAGTATATCCATTTGATTCTCTCATATTCACTGCTTGTATTATCAGACACCTATTGTCTGGTCTATATTAGTTCTCACTGATCAGATTTGTGCCTATTTGTTCAACAAGACACATACACAAATAAGTATATCCATTTGATTCTCTCATATTCACTGCTTGTATTATTTTGAGCAAGGGCAAATTACAAAAGAAAGATCACAAGTCCACAAATGAGAAGTCTTAGAATAATAATTCATGTAACAAGAGGAGATGCAACTTGGCAACATGTGTAGTGTGTTTAGCACCAACACTAAGTTATATCCAGAAGCATCAAATGAAGTTGTTAGGGAAAATAATCAAACTGACCAGCAAAGGGCAGCAACATGCAGAAATAGCAGATGAAAAGGGAAGACCTTTCACAAGATGAATTAATGAAATAGCAAATGTCACACAAACTACCATGTACATCGTCAACTGCAGAATGTAATCAAGATCCCTTCATTTTCCCTTTACAATGATGGATGGAAAAAGAAAAGAGGGGGGAGGGAGGGGGGGGGGGGTGTGGTGAGAGAGAGAATAATGTGCCACAAAAATAAACATCATGTTGAACTAAATATTTCTGAATTTGAATGAGAACAAACTAAATATTTTGTTCTGATTAGACTGCTAGACTAAAGATAACTACTAAACAATATTACAATTTGAAAGTAGCAAGCAAAGCTTTTACAACAAACAATATAGGTCACAGTTGTGTTGGGTACAAACAGTAGCAGCCCCTAGTTACATGGCTTAAAGTGAAATCAAATATGCCTAATTTCACAACATGACCACACATAAAAGAACAAATTCATGTCATTGTTGTAATTAATACTTTTTCACTTCATCAGACACTTAAACTATAGTTCAGTGGTGGCCTGCTGGCTAGATCTGGCCCACCAGCCTATTTTTCTTGGCCCTTCAAGTGTCTACATCAACTACTATAATAAATATATAAAATAAAAACAAAGTTCCAGTCTGTTAAGAAACAAACAAGCAAACAAAAAACTGTTGATCTCGACAATAATCAAAGGCTTTGTTCATAGTTGGTGCTACTAAGTTGCTTTTCTGTCAATGTCAGGTAATGGCCTGCAAGCATTACTATTTTTTTTAGTAAATCACATCATGTAATTCTTGATGATGCTCTAAGTCTGGCCCGCTGGTCCTGACCTTGGCTATAATCTGTGGTAAGGTCAACCTTAAGTTGGCCACCACTGCTATAGATGCAACTATTGTCCATCTTTAAGGACTGCATGCTATATGTAGTTTATGCAGATTACACTGTGCACAACTCTACAACCTTATAAAAGACTAATGCACAAACAAGTCATTATGCACTTCTCTCCCACACAAAATCTATGCTTCATTTACATTATTTTCAGTCAGAGAGCAGGTCTGGCTGCAAACACCAAGCTATTACAAGTGCCTATCTACCACTTCATCTTCATACACACAATTGCTCCTATCTGCCCATATCCTGGATCTGCTAATCTGCTGTATTCTGTGATGTAAGGTGTCAGTCCACTGAGTTATACAAGCCTTGTGTGCATGTGTAAATGCAAGACCTGTAGTTTTATTTATTTTTAAATTTCCTCTCTGTTTGGTCTCAATTTACTTTTTATTTTTAAAATGCTAATGAAACCCTGAGACCACAAAGTATGGCTTAGAATAGTACAGGAGGAGAGGAACATACATTTAAATAGGCAGCTCAATAAATATTTAGGAAAACATTAAAATGAAAAAAAAAGGTTTTAATGAACATTTATAACATAACAATGTCAGCCAATTATGTGGCTGAAAGTGTACACTTTCTCTACTGTGCTCATATTTGACATTGAGAAACTCACACCAAAATACAATATGTTTGCTATAACAGTGCCCAGGAGAGTAAAATAAGTATAAAAAATATAGAAAACAAATAATTGTATACAGCAATATTATTATGAGGCATAGTTCAGACTGATCTACAGCGTCAAGGACAAGGAATCCCTGTCTGTTATCACCGACTTCTCTCATAAAGCATTTCTTACACACTCTGACTGCTGGCCCACCATTGTCTGGAGAACTACTTACACACTCTGACTGCTGGCCCACCATTGTCTGGAGAACTACTCACACACTCTGACTGCTGGCCCACCATTGTCTGGAGAACTACTCACACACTCTGACTGCTGGCCCACCATTGTCTGGAGAACTACTTACACACTCTGACTGCTGGCCCACCATTGTCTGGAGAACTACTTACACACTCTGACTGCTGGCCCACCATTGTCTGGAGAACTACTCACACACTCTGACTGCTGGCCCACCATTGTCAGGAGAACTACTCACACACTCTGACTGCTGGCCCACCATTGTCTGGAGAACTACTCACACACTCTGACTGCTGGCCCACCATTGTCAGGAGAACTACTCACACACTCTGACTGCTGGCCCACCATTGTCAGGAGAACTACTCACACACTCTGACTGCTGGCCCACCATTGTCAGGAGAACTACTCACACACTCTGACTGCTGGCCCACCATTGTCAGGAGAACTACTCACACACTCTGACTGCTGGCCCACCATTGTCAGGAGAACTACTCACACACTCTGACTGCTGGCCCACCATTGTCAGGAGAACTACTCACACACTCTGACTGCTGGCCCACCATTGTCTGGAGAACTACTCACACACACTGGCAGGCCCACTATTGTCTCAAGAACTCCTCACACACTCTGACTGGCCCACCATTGTCTGGAGAACTATTCAAGACTCTGGCAGACCCACTATTGTTTGGAGAACTACTCACACAATTTGACAGATCCAACATTGTTTTAAGAATTCCTCACACACTTTGACAGACCCACTATTGTCTGGAGAACTACTCACACACTTTGACAGATCCACCATTGTCTGGAGAACTACTCACACACACTGACAGGCCCACTATTGTCTGGAAAACTCCTCACACATTCTGATCGCCCACCATTGTCTGGAGAACTACTCACATATACTGGCAGGCCCACTATTGTCTGGAGAACTACTCACACACTCTGGCAGATCCACCATTGTTTGGATAATTCCTCACACACTCTGACAGATCCACCATTGTTTGGATAATTCCTCACACACTCTGACAGATCCACCATTGTTTGGATAATTCCTCACACACTCTGACAGATCCACCATTGTTTGGATAATTCCTCACACACTCTGACAGATCCACCATTGTTTGGATAATTCCTCACACACTCTGGCAGATCCACCATTGTTTGGATAATTCCTCACACACTCTGACAGGCCCACTAGTGTCTTTTATTATTAATGACAGAGGTGTAACTTAAACAATGGATGTCTTGTTCTACACAGCAGATCATACAAATTATTGGTCAATGATGGTCCCAGCATCACAGGATAACAAGATCATAATTATATATATATATATATACAGATTGCAGTCTTTCTAAGTCTTTATCATCAAGCCACACCTTCAAATGAAAGTCATTCTTTCTCTTCTGTTTTTTTTTTCAAGAACAGATTTGGACACATGCAAATAAAAAATAAAAAAAATTAATGGAAATAAATGTGCATGAAACATGTTTGTATGAAAGATGTATGTCAGAGAATGAAAAATAAACAGCATTGTTATAGCGTTACCTGAGAATAAAGTGGAAGATGAAGAACATAAATAGAGCAATTCAAAATTGTATTATAAAAGAGAAACTCATGGACTGAATATACAGTGGGAAGAACAAGGGGTGGGGAAAAGATTTGGCTCAACCATGTGGAACAAAGATGTGTAGTGGTGGTGGTGGTCATCTAATGTAAATATATAGATCAAATGTTTACAAGACAAATGAAGATGTTCTCAAACAGAACAATCACAAATATGGGAGACTCTCTGGTGAAGCACAAAGTGACATGTAAGTGATAGACAAAAGGAGCTTCCAAATAAAAATATATAAATGTGGTGGCATACAGGCCCCTCACTCCCCAACCTTCTTTGAAAAATGTTGCTATGGAGATGGCTATCCACACAAGAAACTTGCAAACAGACTGACAAAGAGAGATGACTGACATTGTAAGTTATATATGTTGTCCATGAGTGACTTGTTATTATTGAGCTGACAGTGTCTCAAGTTGAGAAAGTTTTACACTTCTCAGTGTAAAAAGTTGAGCTATATCTAGTACCTTATCAACAATTTATTTTAAAAATATTGACTTCTAAATCAGGTAAAAAATACATCTCTCATAATATATTCTCTTGTAAGGCACAGAAATAGTAGAAAAGTTATACAATTATTCTTTAATGTGCATGTCACATGTTCATTTTGTAACAGTAATTTGTAATTATCTTTGCAACATGAAAAATGTAGAGTTGATTTTCTATCTATCTATCTATTGACCTTTCGAGCCGTAACCGGCCCATAGGGCGTAGACCAAGATACAGCTTCTCCTATATGAATTTTTGTTCTGGCAGTTTTCTTTTAAAGATATTTTATCAAATCTCGCCATCTGTCTCTGTTCTGTGCAAGCAGTTCTATCTCATTGAGGGAGCCGATTCCTGCTGCTCTTGCCTCTCTCATCAATGTTCTTCTCAGTGTCTCCCTGGGTCTTCCTCTTTTTCTTTTACCTGTTGTTTCCCATATGAGGGCTTGCTTTGCTATTCGATTATTATCTCTTCTCATCACATGTCCAACGTATGACCATCGTCTTTTCTTTATTACTGAAGATATTAGTGGTTGATTGGCGATTTCTCTAATTTCCTCGTTTGTTTTGAATTCGTTCCATTCTATACCAAGTATTTTCCTTAGACATTTATTTTCGAATGTGTTCAACTTTGTTTCTATATCTCTTGTTGTTTTCCAGCTTTCACACGCATACGTAAGGGTTGATAGTACATTTGATTTGAATAGCCTAAGTTTTGTGTTTGTGCTAATGAGTTTTGATTTCCACAACTTTTCAAGGCTTCTGAAAGACATTGCTGCTTTAGCCAGTCTGATTCTAATTTCTTTGCTCGTATCCCCTTCTCGATCAATGTGACTTCCAAGATAGATAAAGTGATCGATCTCTTCTACTGGATCTAGATCGTATCTGTCCATCTCGCTCGCGACCTGTGCATGTTTCGTCGGAGCGGCCATTGTTCGCACATTCCAGAATCCTATTTTTGTTGTTGTTTTAGGGCCGAAAAAACTATCACTACTATCTACTGCTAATTTACACATTCTGTATCAGGTCTACGTTTCATTAACAACATCGTTTTTACAATAGCGGCTTGTTAAACCTCTGATCAACGGTTCTATACCAAGCCGGAGAAAAATAATTCCTCCATTTTGGAAACAACCGGGAAACGGATATCATAGAGTTGATTTTATTGCAACAAAAAAGAAATTGACGGTTGACGCATCAAATTAATTAATAGTTGAGTTTGTTGCAACAAACATAAATAATATGATATATCTATTTCGTAGCAACAAAAAATAAGAATGATTCATGGATCTAATTATTTGAGAAAATTACTGTTAGATACATGCTGGATTTTATAATTGAAGGATGCCTTTACAGCTGATGAACTTTGATGGTGAGATTCTGAGAAGGAGATGCTCGTTTCTGCTAAAAGTGATGAGTGTTTCAATCTTTGTTGTAATGAACTATGAGTGTTTCAATCTTTGTTGTAATGAACTATGAGTGTCTCAATCTTTGTTGTAATGAACTATGAGTGTCTCAATCTTTGTTGTAATGAACTATGAGTGTCTCAATCAGAGCTTTGTTGTAATGAACTATGAGTGTCTCAATCAGAGCTTTGTTGTAATGAACTATGAGTGTCTCAATCAGAGCTTTGTTGTAATGAACTATGAGTGTCTCAATCAGAGCTTTGTTGTAATGAACTATGAGTGTCTCAATCAGAGCTTTGTTGTAATGAACTATGAGTGTCTCAATCAGAGCTTTGTTGTAATGAACTATGAGTGTCTCAATCAGAGCTTTGTTGTAATGAACTATGAGTGTCTCAATCAGAGCTTTGTTGTAATGAACTATGAGTGTCTCAATCAGAGCTTTGTTGTATGAACTATGAGTGTCTCAATCAGAGCTTTGTTGTAATGAAGTAATTTGATATAATTTATGGTTATCAATACAAGTCTCAAACATCCACATATACAATACTTCTGTTGATACAGTTATACATAACAAACATGTTTGCTATCATAAGGAAACAAACAACAATGGTCTGCAGCAAACATGCAGAAGCACAAGACAACATTTCAGTTTGTGTAAAAGTGATCTGCTGCCATCAATGAAACAATTACTCAGAGGTTGTTCACCAGAAAAATAAACAAATATACCTGGTCAAGAGTGTGCTATGTGTTACACTCATCTGCAACAAGCAGGAACAGGTTCAAATAGTTACAGCCTCCGCACATGCTCTAAAGTGACTATACATTTTGAAAGTAGTAGCAGTAGTTCCATGGAATATTAATGCTGTAGGACGTAAGTAGTAGCAGTAGTCACTTAACATATTCATGTTGTAGGGTGGAAGTAATAGCAGTAGTGACTTGACATATTCATGTTGTAGGGTGGTAGCAGTAGTGACTTGACATATTTATGTTGTAGGGTGGAAGTAGTAGCAGTAGTCACTTACATATTCATGTTGTAGGGTGGAAGTAATAGTAGTAGTGACTTGACATATTCATGTTGTAGGGTGGAAGTAGTAGCAGTAGTCACTTGACATATTCATGTTGTAGGGTGGAAGTAGTAGCAGTAGTCACTTAACATATTCATGTTGTAGGGTGGAAGTAGTAGCAGTAGTCACTTGACATATTCATGTTGTAGGATGGTAGCAGTAGCAGTAGTGACTTGACATATTCATGTTGTAGGGTGGAAGTAGCAGCAGTAGTCACTTGAGATATTCATGTTGTAGGGTGGAAGTAGTAGCAGTAGTGACTTGACATATTCATGTTGTAGGGTGGAAGTAGTAGCAGTAGTCACTTGACATATTCATGTTGTAGGGTGGACGTAGTAGCAGTAGTCACTTGACATATTCATGTTGTAGGATGGAAGTAGTAGCTGTAGTGACTTGACATATTCATGTTGTAGGGTGGAAGTAGTAGCAGTAGTCACTTAACATATTCATGTTGTAGGGTAGTAGCAGTAGTGACTTGACATATTCATGTTGTAGGGTAGTAGCAGTAGTGACTTGACATATTTATGTTGTAGGGTGGAAGTAGTAGCAGTAGTCACTTAACATATTCATGTTGTAGGGTGGAAGTAATAGTAGTAGTGACTTGACATATTCATGTTGTAGGGTGGAAGTAGTAGCAGTAGTCACTTGACATATTCATGTTGTAGGGTGGAAGTAGTAGCAGTAGTCACTTAACATATTCATGTTGTAGGTGGAAGTAGTAGCAGTAGTCACTTGACATATTCATGTTGTAGGATGGTAGCAGTAGCAGTAGTGACTTGACATATTCATGTTGTAGGGTGGAAGTAGCAGCAGTAGTCACTTGAGATATTCATGTTGTAGGGTGGAAGTAGTAGCAGTAGTGACTTGACATATTCATGTTGTAGGGTGGAAGTAGTAGCAGTAGTCACTTGACATATTCATGTTGTAGGGTGGACGTAGTAGCAGTAGTCACTTGACATATTCATGTTGTAGGATGGAAGTAGTAGCTGTAGTGACTTGACATATTCATGTTGTAGGGTGGAAGTAGTAGCAGTAGTCACTTAACATATTCATGTTGTAGGGTAGTAGCAGTAGTGACTTGACATATTCATGTTGTAGGGTAGTAGCAGTAGTGACTTGACATATTCATGTTGTAGGGTGGAAGTAGTAGCAGTAGTCACTTGACATATTCATGTTGTAGGCGGAAGTAGTAGCAGTAGTGACTTGACATATTCATGTTGTAGGGTGGAAGTAGTAGCAGTAGTCACTTAACATATTCATGTTGTAGGACGGAAGTAGTAGCAGTAGTGACTTGACATATTCATGTTGTAGGGTGGAAGTAGTAGCAGTAGTCACTTGACATATTCATGTTGTAGGGTGGAAGTAGTAGCAGTAGTGACTTAACATATTCATGTTGTAGGACAAAAGTAGTAGCAGTAGTGACTTGACATATTCATGTTGTACGGTGGAAGTAGTAGCTGTAGTGACTTGACATATTCATGTTGTAGGGTGGAAGTAGTAGCAGTAGTGACTTGACATATTCATGTTGTAGGGTGGTAGCAGTAGTGACTTGACATATTCATGTTGTAGGGTGAAGTAGTAGCAGTAGTCACTTGACATATTCATGTTGTAGGGTGAAAGTAGTAGCAGTAGTGACTTGACATATTCATGTTGTAGGGTGGAAGTAGTAGCAGTAGTCACTTGACATATTCATGTTGTAGGGTGGAAGTAGTAGCAGTAGTCACTTGACATATTCATGTTGTAGGGTGGAAGTAGTAGCAGTAGTGACTTGACATATTCATGTTGTAGGGTGGTAGCAGTAGTGACTTGACATATTCATGTTGTAGGGTGGAAGTAGTAGCAGTAGTCACTTGACATATTCATGTTGTATGGCGAAAGTAGTAGCAGTAGTCACTTGACATATTCATGTTGTAGGATGGAAGCAGTAGCAGTAGTCACTTGACATATTCATATTGTAGGGTGGAAGTAGTAGCAGTAGTCACTTGACATATTCATGTTGTAGGATGGAAGTAGTAGCAGTAGTCACTTGACATATTCATGTTGTAGGGTGGTAGCAGTAGTGACTTAACATATTCATGTTGTAGGACAAAAGTAGTAACAGTAGTGACTTGACATATTCATATTGTTGTTGTTGTTATGGATCCAGAGTGACTGCTGTGCTGTTGTTGTTATAGATCCAGACTGACAACTGTATTGTTGTTATTATGAATCCAGATTGACTACTGCGTTAAAATAACAATCCCATTTGAATGCCATAACATGAGATTAAATATAGCAGAACTCACTGCTCATAAAGTTGTATGTTATATAATGGTACTGTTACAGAGCATGTGTAGGATCACTGGTCTGGAAGTAATAGGCTGAAATCAATAAGAGCCAGGAATGTAGCATAAGCTGCTTTTGCTAGAAGGAAATCCTGTGACTGCCATTTGTAGAGTCAGTAAGGCCACAATTTGTTCTTGTCTCAACATTGATGAGAGATGTGATAAAATGACACGATGGATGGGTGCTGGGCTGCAAAGTTTAAACCCTCATGCCTGCCTCAATGAAAATGTAAACCTGACATTACAATGTTGAGAACTATGGTGTTTCTAACACACTGAACTCCTGCAGTCAAATATGCTTTAAGACAGAACAATTACGTTAGAACAAATCAGAGAGTATTTATATCACTCAAGATTAATGCTGGGAAGCACCCCCTTTCCCTCCCTATTTTCTACCAAAAAAATTAATAAACACAAAACCCATAGCAGAACTTCTCTGGCCCCAAATATTTATAAACTATGGCCCTTGTGTTCACTTATTTATCAGATTAGTATCATTGATGTTATATTAATTTGATTTTATACCAAATAATGCCACAATTACATGTATATTTTGTAATTAATGTCAGAGATATAAAACATCCATTTTTCCACTGCTCTACAATTATTATTATATTCATGTTCAATTTCACAAGTATCAACTTTTTAACAAATGCCCATTAGCCCACTAACTAAAAGAAATAAATATGTTCAATTCATCAACATTACAATTACAAAAAAAGTAATAATAATAATAAAACAAACATCTCCATTCATGTAATAATGACAGCAAATCCATTTTCCCAGGAATCTCACAATTACAATATACTACATTTCCATTAATGTTACAATTACAATATACCACATTTCCATTAATGTTACAATTACAAATATATCCAATCCCCATTAATGTCACAATTACAATATACAAGTACATTACCATTATTTATTTTAAAAAAATAAATATATATAATTTTCTCCATAGCAATTTTAAAACCTAAACTTTACAGGGAGGTTCAAAATGTTGCCATTACATGGGTTGACACACCTGTCACTTTACTCACACAACAGGCTTTACATTTTCAATATCCAATTAAATCTATTCCACAATGCATAAGAACTTTTGGGCTATTCTTTAAATTAAATTTGCTACCAACAAAATATAAACATACAACTATATGTCACTGTTTTGCTAAGTAAGAACCACCACACAATAATTAGACATTTCAGCAAGAGCCTGCATTTGTGTAAAAGAAGTCTTTATAAGACTCTCACTCTCTGCGATCAAGACTCAATCAGAGTAGGATTCCAGACACTCACATGAAGACAGCTGTCTGTTTAAGTGAATTGATCGACCCCACAGACAGAACATCATAATTAGAGTCTGTTAGATCCACTCTGATTGAATACCTGTTAAAACGTTGCACTGTGTTCTGCACCAGTGGCCCAGTCTTTATAAGACTCACACAATATCTCCATATTTGTATCTATTTTCATCTGATCTCACTCTTGCTCTATACCCCATATTTGTGCACATTTATGCCTATTTATGTAATTTAAACAGCAACATTCTAACTAAATAAATATATTTTCATGAAAAAATAAATCAAGCATCTTGAAATGGAACGATTCTACCTCAGGAAAAAATCACAATCAGAACACACAGTTATCAGATATACATTTAACCACACAGCAGCCATGTATGGGAAGTAGCATAAAAGAGTACAAAATATATTTACACTTGTGCAATAATAGCTAACATGTGATCTGTAACTAATAAAAAAACATTGGTTATATATAACCTTACAGAGCTTGACAGAATGTACAAACCTAAACAGAAATATGACTTTGTATTTGTCCACTATAGTAATGGATCACATTTAGGCAAGTCACTGCTACTATGCTTATAAGATGGACTGGCCATATGTCTTGTGCTGTATCAGCACACATTCACTACAGTTTCTTTACAAGGGTAAACATTTACAGGCTCAACAGAAGACATATTTACAGAAACTATCATGTTACTCTTATATACAACAAAATAACCACTTTAATTGGATAAAACCCACTAGTCCTCTCAAGCTCAAATACAACAGCGAGGTCTCTTGCTATTTTAGAAAAATAACTCATTGGTTTAACATTCACTTTTCTAATGGAAGAACAATTATTTTTTTATCTTCCATTTAATGTGTGTACATTAACACATCTAGGGAGCATCATCGCGATAGCACAGTGGTTAGTGAACTGGACTACAAAGAACAAGAGGTTGGATTCCATCCTGATTGACAGCTTCCGGTTTACCCAGCCATAAACGGGTACCATATTTTTTTATTGGGAAAGTAAAACAGCACGAACACTATACCGACCACATTACCCCAAAAATCATGAGCTGAAGGTCTATAAAAATGATGGTCATTAACACCATATTCCCTATATGCCAATTGGTGTGACGGAGCTCTTCACTTTTACTACATAAATCATCTAGAGTTTTCCCACTAGTCTTTAATAAGTAGCTGGTCTCACAACCATGAGGTTAGGGATCTTTGCACACAAGTTGTGAATTGTCTTCACTTGAAAACAAAGCACCAACTTGTGAG
This sequence comes from Megaustenia siamemsis, assembly GCA_032433765.1. Classification (NCBI taxonomy): domain Eukaryota; kingdom Metazoa; phylum Mollusca; class Gastropoda; order Stylommatophora; family Ariophantidae; genus Megaustenia; species Megaustenia siamemsis. Next base: position 71,571,054 of record JAVIAB010000126.1, on the reverse strand, counting down.
CAAGAGACAGATACCTCACTATTAGAACAACACCTATCAAGAAAGCCTAGAGAACACTGTTGTATATACTCTGTGGGATGGAACTGTGTTACTGCTGAACATAAAACACCATTCTTATGTATCCAATAAAAGAATTACTGCTGAATGTATGTCAACCCATTTCATCAGTTACAAACAGGAGAAGATTATGAAAACAATCTAAAAGTGACACGCTGAAATCTAAAAGACTTATTTAACATTATATCTATCTATCTATTGACCTTTCGAGCCGTACCGGCCCATAGGGCGTAGACCAAGATACACCTTCACCTATATGAATTTTTGTTCTAGCAGTTTTCTTTTAAAGATATTTTATCAAATCTCGCCATCTGTCTCTGTTCTGTGCAAGCAGTTCTATCTCATTGAGGAGCCGATTCCTGCTGCTCTTGCCTCTCTCATCAATGTTCTTCTCAGTGTCTCCCTGGGTCTTCCTCTTTTTCTTTTACCTGTTGTTTCCCATATGAGGGCTTGCTTTGCTATTCGATTATTATCTCTTCTCATCACATGTCCAACGTATGACCATCGTCTTTTCTTTATTACTGAAGATATTAGTGGTTGATTGGCGATTTCTCTAATTTCCTCGTTTGTTTTGAATTCGTTCCATTCTATACCAAGTATTTTCCTTAGACATTTATTTTCGAATGCGTTCAACTTTGTTTCTATATCTCTTGTTGTTTTCCAGCTTTCACACGCATACGTAAGGGTTGATAGTACATTTGATTTGAATAGCCTAAGTTTTGTGTTTGTGCTAATGAGTTTTGATTTCCACAACTTTTCAAGGCTTCTGAAAGACATTGCTGCTTTAGCCAGTCTGATTCTAATTTCTTTGCTCGTATCCCCTTCTCGATCAATGTGACTTCCAAGATAGATGAAGTGATCGATCTCTTCTACTGGTTTGTTTTCCATGTATATTTTGTCACTTGTTGGAATTAAACTTTTCATGACTTTAGTCTTTTCATGATTGACCTCAAGCCCAATTTTGCTGGCTATTGATGATAGTTCATTTGTGTTTTCCTGCATCGTTTTTATCTGATTGCTGATGAGAACTATGTCATCAGCAAAGTCCAGGTCCTCCAAATGGTCTCCTTGTATCCATTCGATGCCTTTATTACCAGTGCAGCATTTCTTCATTATGAAGTCCATAACAATTCCAAATAACAAGGGCGATAAAATACATCCTTGTTTAACCTTGTTTAACATTATATAAAATAAAGTAAATGTAATTATACTGCTGATATCTAAATGAATTAATTTTGATGCTAACAGTTTATAACAATAAGGTCATTATAAAATATATACTCTCTTCTGAGTTTTGCTTCATTCAAATAACTCAGTTACAGATACATCCTTCTTGCTAGGGAGAAAGAGGAAATAAAAAATGGTTGTCAAAGTATCTTTTAACAAAACTAAACTTCTGTTAATGACATGTTATTGATAACAATTCTCCTTCTCTTTCCTTTCTATTTTCACATAAATAATTTGTATAAAAAATAATCATAGTAGAGATAGACAACAGTAGACAGCAGAGTGTGATATATTAACTCTTAGTACAGACAATTGAAAATAACTGATTGTTATATGTGGACCAAGGATGTTAATAATGTTAAATCATCTCATCTTAATTTATATGCACATAACAATTGTTTCATCTTGTTTCCTTCCTCACCTGTCTTTTGGTGTTGAGGAGAGAGGTAGTTTACTGTTTGTTGCTCAAAAGTAAGCCTCTTCAGCTGCCATATGTTCCTAGCATTCTGTCTATTCATAATTGTTTACAGAGACAATCTGCTGTTTTTGCATTGTTTGCTGACATCGGTATGAATTGCTTTAGTTGTTTCTGTCCTGCCACAGGTAAACCATCTCATTTGTTTTCTCTTTACATAAGCAACTATGAGCTTGATCTCTTCTTAGTTTTCCACATCTACTTGTGTCCCTTAAGCTGGCTTCCATCTGACACATTTCATTTGAGTTATTGACTGTTCTCGAATCTGGTATCCAAATTTTTCATTAAGGTTTCTTTTTATTTTCACATATACACAATTAATTGAAAAAACATAATCTTATGATGGTAATATGACATTAAGAATGCATTTATTGTAAGACTACAGGACAGAAGCTTTGTGTACTAAGAGTTAATAGTTATAGACTAGAGAGAGAGTATTTCACAACTCAAACATTCTACACATATTCATCACTGCGGCCAGCACAGAGGTAGAAAATACTTGAAATTAAGGCCATTCCCCTGCAGCAACTGCAATCCAAAAGCTCCAACCAAAAATGCTAACCACAAGACTTGTGTCATCAGCCATGACCTCAATATTGTGATCCATGTGACTTTTGGCCCCAAAGAGAGCAACAGAAGCAGCAACCAGCATGACTGAGAGAAAATAATGGAGAGAATTTGAATGAAAACATGAGAAATAATGAAACCTCTACCTTTCTTCTAGAATCAAGCGTGAAATGACTCACGCCTACAAATCTCACAGTTAGCAGGTGGCAGTGGCACTGATCATATCACCTTAAAATATCATGACAAAAATGTGATCACTAACACCATATTCCAAGCAAGACATACTTTACTATTATGACTTTCCAATAGCCTGCTTTCTCTGCCTTTCTCCCGGGACTATGCTCTGAACCCTATGTCCTTTAACAGTTGACAATTCTGTAGGATGTAATTTCAGTGTGCTAAACTTGGGTTGATAACTGCAGCAATTTAAAATCAAATTGAAATCTCTGAGGTTAATGATGGGTCACTCTGACTGGGTGTGTATGCATGACTAGCCAGGTGAAGGTGCCATTTTTTGAGATAACAAGCTAGTAGGGTCCGTTGTACACATTGACTCAAAATGTATTATCGTAATTTTGTAATATCAATATGAGTGATACTCAAAGTTGTAACAAATTTGTGTAACAACCAAATATTCACTAAAGCACTGTAATGTAGTAAAATGGCATCTATCTATTGACCTTTCGAGCCGTAACCGCCCATAGGGCGTAGACCAAGCTACACCTTCTCCTATATGAATTTTTGTTCTAGCAGTTTTCTTTAAAGATATTTTATAAAATCTCGCCATCTGTCTCTGTTCTGTGCAAGCAGTTCTATCTCATTGAGGGAGCCGATTCCTGCTGCTCTTGCCTCTCTCATCAATGTTCTTCTCAGTGTCTCCCTGGGTCTTCCTCTTTTTCTTTTACCTGTTGTTTCCCATATGAGGGCTTGCTTTGCTATTCGATTATTATCTCTTCTCATCACATGTCCAACGTATGACCATCGTCTTTTCTTTATTACTGAAGATATTAGTGGTTGATTGGCGATTTCTCTAATTTCCTCGTTTGTTTTGAATTCGTTCCATTCTATACCAAGTATTTTCCTTAGACATTTATTTTCGAATGCGTTCAACTTTGTTTCTATATCTCTTGTTGTTTTCCAGCTTTCACACGCATACGTAAGGGTTGATAGTACATTTGATTTGAATAGCCTAAGTTTTGTGTTTGTGCTAATGAGTTTTGATTTCCACAACTTTTCAAGGCTTCTGAAAGACATTGCTGCTTTAGTCAGTCTGATTCTAATTTCTTTGCTCGTATCCCCTTCTCGATCAATGTGACTTCCAAGATAGATAAAGTGATCGATCTCTTCTACTGGTTTGTTTTCCATGTATATTTTGTCACTTGTTGGAATTAAACTTTTCATGACTTTAGTCTTTTCATGATTGACCTCAAGCCCAATTTTGCTGGCTATTGATGATAGTTCATTTGTGTTTTCCTGCATCGTTTTATCTGACTGCTGATGAGAACTATGTCATCAGCAAAGTCGAGGTCCTCCAAATGGTCTCCTTGTATCCATTCGATGCCTTTATTACCAGTGCAGCATTTCTTCATTATGAAGTCCATAACAATTCAAATAACAAGGGCGATAAAATACATCCTTGTTTAACCCCAGTTTCTATTGGGAACATTCGCTCAGTCCTTCCTCTGTTCGAACTGCACATGTGTAACCATCATACATGTCTTTGATAATATTTATGATTTTTGATGGTAAGCCATATTGCTTCAGAATTTTCCACAAAGAATCTCTATGAATACTATCAAATGCTTTTTTGAAGTCGATGAAGTTAAGTACAAAAGGTTTTTGCTTTTCAATGTGTTCCTCCAATATAAGTCGTAGAGTGAAAATGTGGTCAAGACAGCTTCTCCCTTTTCTAAACCCAGCCTGTTCTTCACGCATTACTGTATCTATTGAATCCTTTATTCTATTTAGGATGATTTTACAGAATAACTTTGAGGCAACTGACAAAAGTGTCACGCCTCTCCAGTTGTTACAATCTCTAAGATTGCCCTTTTTTGGGATCTTAACAATGATTCCTTTTTTCCATTTATGAGGCGTCTTCTCTGTTTTCCAAATGATGTTGAACATTTTTTGGAGATACAGTCGAACCTGGTCTTAGGACCACCTGTTAAAGCGTTTCCCTGGTTATAGGACCGGGTCTACAATTTCCCCGAGTTTTTTACTATATGCTAACACTGATTACGGTGCTCACCGTATGACGCGACCAGAGACCAGGCTAATTAACCGCCGCCAATGTTATTTATCCCGTTTACGACACGCGGGTAATCCGACGGTGTCTACAGGTGTCAAAGTTTTCCCGTATTTAGTGAGTCCCAGATTACAGTGGGACGTGTTACGTTTTATCAGTCAATACTGGTGTGAGAAACACGGCAGACACAGATCTATGATTCGTGAAGTGACATCACTTCGCGGTTCCGTCTAGACCAGAGTAGACCATTGCGTGGCCCGTATAAATTACAGGAATTAACTAAAGAATTAGTCATTGCCCGCTTAGAGTGTATTCACGTACATGTACAGTATCTCAGTGAATTATTTTTGTGGATTTTAAAAGTGTTACACACAATATAGGAAATGGCCAGTGTCAAAAGCGCACCTATTCAATAACAAACGGGAGATCTGACATACTAGACGTTAGTGTAATGAACCACGCATCAAAAGAGTGAACACTAATGACTATTTCTCCTTGGTAGTGCTCTAGGAATCACAAAAGTTAAAATGACAGACAATTAACACAGAAAGCCTGCAGTATCACAGACTTTCAATGGTTCAGGAAAGGAAAATCAGATTCTGCAAATGTTTCACAGCACATTATGGATAAGATGGGACAGAACAAATGTTTCACAGCACATTATGGATAAGATGGGACAGAACAAATGTTTCACAGCACATTATGGATAAGATGGGACAGAACAAATGTTTCACAGCACATTATGGATAAGATGGGACAGAACAAATGTTTCACAGCACATTATGGATAAGATGGGACAGAACAATGTTTCACAGCACATTATGGATAAGATGGGACAGAACAAATGTTTCACAGCACATTATGGATAAGATGGGACAGAACAAATGTTTCACAGCACATTATGGATAAGATGGAACAGAACAAATGTTTCACAGCACATTATGGATAAGATGGGACAGAACAAATGTTCACAGCACATTATGGATAAGATGGGACAGAACAAATGTTTCACAGCACATTATGGATAAGATGGGACAGAACAAATGTTTCACAGCACATTATGGATAATATGGGACAGAACAAATGTTTCACAGCACATTATGGATAAGATGGGACAGAACAAATGTTTCACAGCACATTATGGATAAGATGGGACAGAACAAATGTTTCACAGCACATTATGGATAAGATGGGACAGAACAAATGTTTCACAGCACATTATGGATAAGATGGGACAGAACAAATGTTTCACAGCACATTATGGATAAGATGGGACAGAACAAATGTTTCACAGCACATTATGGATAAGATGGGACAGAACAAATGTTTCACAGCACATTATGGATAAGATGGTACAGAACAAATGTTTCACAGCACATTATGGATAAGATGGGACGAACAAATGTTTCACAGCACATTATGGATAAGATGGGACAGAACAAATGTTTCACAGCACATTATGTATAAGATGGGACAGAACAAATGTTTCACAGCACATTATGGATAAGATGGGACAGAACAAATGTTTCACAGCACATTATGGATAAGATGGGACAGAACAAATGTTTCACAAGACATTATGGATAAGATGGGACAGAACAAATGCTTCACAAGACATTATGGATAAGATGGGACAGAACAAATGTTTCACAGCACATTATGGATAAGATGGGACAGAACAAATGTTTCACAGCACATTATGGATAAGATGGTACAGAACAAATGTTTCACAGCACATTATGGATAAGATGGGACAGAACAAATGTTTCACAGCACATTATGGATAAGATGGGACAGAACAAATGTTTCACAGCACATTATGGATAAGATGGGACAGAACAAATGTTTCACAAGACATTATGGATAAGATGGGACAGAACAAATGTTTCACAGCACATTATGGATAAGATGGGACAGAACAAATGTTTCACAGCACATTATGGATAAGATGGGACAGAACAAATGTTTCACAGCACATTATGGATAAGATGGGACAGAACAAATGTTTCACAAGACATTATGGATAAGATGGGACAGAACAAATGTTTCACAGCACATTATGGATAAGATGGGACAGAACAAATGTTTCACAGCACATTATGGATAAGATGGGACAGAACAAATGTTTCACAGCACATTATGGATAAGATGGAACAGAACAAATGTTTCACAAGACATTATGGATAAGATGGGACAGAACAAATGTTTCACAGCACATTATGGATAAGATGGGACAGAACAAATGTTTCACAGCACATTATGGATAAGATGGACAGAACAAATGTTTCACAGCACATTATGGATAAGATGGGACAGAACAAATGTTTCACAGCACATTATGGATAAGATGGGACAGAACAAATGTTTCACAGCACATTATGGATAAGATGGGACAGAACAAATGTTTCACAGCACATTATGGATAAGATGGGACAGAACAAATGTTTCACAAGACATTATGGATAAGATGGGACAGAACAAATGTTTCACAGCACATTATGGATAAGATGGTACAGAACAAATGTTTCACAAGACATTATGGATAAGATGGGACAGAACAAATGTTTCACAAGACATTATGGATAAGATGGTACAGAACAAAAGCTTCACAGCACATTATGGATAAGATGGGACAGAACAAATGTTTTCACAAGACATTATGGATAAGATGGGACAGAACAAATGTTTCACAAGACATTATGGATAAGATGGGACAGAACAAATGTTTCACAAGACATTATGGATAAGATGGTACAGAACAAAGCTTCACAGCACATTATGGATAAGATGGGACAGAACAAATGTTTCACAGCACATTATGGATAAGATGGGACAGAACAAATGTTTCACAAGACACTATGGATAAGATGGGACAGAACAAATGTTTCACAGCACATTATGGATAAGATGGGACAGAACAAATGTTTCACAAGGCATTATGGATAAGATGGGACAGAACAAATGTTTCACAAGACATTATGGATAAGATGGTACAGAACAAAAGCTTCACAGCACATTATGGATAAGATGGTACAGAACAAATGTTTTCACAGCACATTATGGATAAGATGGGACAGAACAAATGTTTCACAGCACATTATGGATAAGATGGGACAGAACAGATGTTTCACAAGACATTATGGATAAGATGGGACAGAACAGATGTTTCACAGCACATTATGGATAAGATGGGACAGAACAAATGTTTCACAAGACATTATGGATAAGATGGACAGAACAAATGCCCCACAGCACATTATGGATAGGATGGGACAGAACAAATGTTTCACAGCACATTATGGATAAGATGGTACAGAACAAAAGCTTCACAGCACATTATGGATAAGATGGTACAGAACAAAAGCTTCACAGCACATTATGGATAAGATGGGACAGAACAAAAGCTTCACAGCACATTATGGATAAGATGGTACAGAACAAAAGCTTCACAGCACATTATGGATAAGATGGTACAGAACAAAAGCTTCACAGCACATTATGGATAAGATGGGACAGAACAAATGTTTCACAGCACATATGGATAAGATGGACAGAACAAATGTTTCACAGCACATTATGGATAAGATGGGACAGAACAAATGTTTCACAGCACATTATGGATAAGATGGGACAGAACAAATGATTCACAGCACATTATGGATAAGATGGGACAGAACAAATGCACACATTTTTATTAAAAACAAGTGTCTGCAATCATGTCCTGCTAGAATAAATAATTACAGGGACTACACTTTGAAACTAAATGAGTAACTATAAATACGGCACTGTAGTAGTCATTCACAATGAATGGCATAAATAAAGCCACTAAAATATGCATGTGTTGGTGATGAGTATACTCACAGGTTAGGATAATGAACACCCCAGCAGCTCGATGTGGGTTGCAAGACTTGCATCGACAACACAGAGAGAAAAGGCCAATGATGAGTGACAGAAGGCTAGTGGCCACAGCACTGGACATCATACCTTGGACGGCCTGAACCAATCTGTCAGACACACAAACAGTTGTTGAACTCTTCACTGTGTCACCAACATCTTTGTGGTAGGTGCACTACCAGACAGGAACCACTGTTTTTTAATCATCACAGTCATTCATTATTTTCTGGTAATATAGCACTTTTCCTTTTCGATTTCTCTTCTCATGTCATTTCACTTTCTATTTCACATCCACTAGTTTCTGGTTACTCTAGAACATGTTTTGTTTATCTTCATTTCATTGTCCATTTTTGTTGTTCTTGTTTTCTGAAGAACGTAGGACGAAACATCATAAATTTATTTGTTCTTATTTTGTAAAGCTGCCACCATACTTTATAGGAGTATACTTTACACCCCATCACTTGCAACCAGCTTTACCACATCACCGCAATTATTTGCCTGTTCCCATGAACCACTGTGGGAGCACACAGACCTGTGTGAATGACTGCTCAGTGTAACACAAGTCAGTGTTACATCAGAAAGTGGCCAATAACCCTGATGGTGAGGTCACAAATAATCTTCTCTCAGATTGTCATGGGATCTGTTTATGACTGGCAACATGACTTCATCCCTTGCCATGGAAGTCACATCTTGTTTCAGCCATGCAGATAACTCTCTCACTGATGTTTTAGTTTTCTTTCTTTTTTTAACAAAAATGTTTGGTTGGGCTTTTACTCTGCTAATTAGAGATTATGTTTCTTACCATAGCTGGTTAAATCATTGCAGGATAACATTTCTATGGGCTAGTGTGAGTGGTTAAATCATTGCAGGATAACATTTCTATGTGCTAGTGTGAGTGGTTCAATCATTGCAGGATAACATTTCTATGTGCTAGTGTGAGTGGTTCAATCATTGCAGGATAACATTTCTATGTGCTAGTGTGAGTGGTTAAATCATTGCAGGATAACATTTCTATGTGCTAGTGTGAGTGGTTAAATCATTGCAGGATAACATTTCTATGTGCTAGTGTGAGTGGTTCAATCATTGCAGGATAACATTTCTATGTGCTAGTGTGAGTGGTTAAATCATTGCAGGATAACATTTCTATGTGCTAGTGTGAGTGGTAAATCATTGCAGGATAACATTTCTATGTGCTAGTGTGAGTGGTTCAATCATTGCAGGATAACATTTCTATGGGCTAGTGTGAGTGGTTCAATCATTGCAGGATAACATTTCTATGGGCTAGTGTGAGTGGTTCAATCATTGCAGGATAACATTTCTATGGGCTAGTGTGAGTGGTTCAATCATTGCAGGATAACATTTCTATGGGCTAGTGTGAGTGGTTAAATCATTGCAGAATAACATTTCTATGGGCTAGTGTGAGTGGTTAAATCATTGCAGGATAACATTTCTATGGGCTAGTGTGAGTGGTTCAATCATTGCAGGATAACATTTCTATGTGCTAGTGTGAGTGGTTCAATCATTGCAGGATAACATTTCTATGTGCTAGTGTGAGTGGTTCAATCATTGCAGGATAACATTTCTATGTGCTAGTGTGAGTGGTTCAATCATTGCAGGATAACATTTCTATGTGCTAGTGTGAGTGGTTAAATCATTGCAGGATACATTTCTATGTGCTAGTGTGAGTGGTTCAATCATTGCAGGATAACATTTCTATGGGCTAGTGTGAGTGGGAGGGAGATAGAGGCAATGAGGATGAGTTTTGGAGTGTGGCGAAGATGACTTTACAGAACCAAATGTTCTAATGAGAATGACTTTACAAAACCAAATGTTCTAATGAGAATGACTTTACAGAACCAAATGTTCTAATGAGAATGACTTTACAGAACCAAATGTTCTAATGAGAATGACTTTACAAAACCAAATGTTCTAATGAGAATGACTTTACAGAACCAAATGTTCTAATGAGAATGACTTTACAAAACCAAATGTTCTAATGAGAATGACTTTACAAAACCAAATGTTCTAATGAGAATGACTTTACAAAACCAAATGTTCTAATGAGAATGACTTTACAAAACCAAATGTTCTAATGAGAATGACTTTACAAAACCAAATGTTCTAATGAGAATGACTTTACAGAATCAATTATACTGGTGCTCTATGTTGGCTCTTTGTTGCTGACCACTTGGATTTCTTTGTTGACCAATGCAATGTTTTGTGTTGCTGGGAGTCATATGTGACTGACCCAAGCAATGTTTTGTGTTGCAGGAGAGTCATATGTGACTGACACAAGCAATGTTTTGTGTTGCTGGAGTCATATGTGACAGACACAAGCAATGTTTTGTATTGCTGGAGAGTCATATGTGACTCACTCAAGCAATGTTTTGTGTTGCTGGAGAGTCATATATGACTGACCCAAGCAATGTTTTGTGTTGCTGGAGAGTCATATGTGACTGACCCAAGCAATGTTTTGTGTTGCTGGAGAGTCATATGTGACTGACACAAGCAATGTTTTGTATTGCTGGAGAGTCATATGTGACTCACTCAAGCAATGTTTTGTGTTGCTGGAGAGTCATATGTGACTGACCCAAGCAATGTTTTGTGTTGCTGGAGAGTCATATGTGACTGACCCAAGCAATGTTTTGTGTTGCTGGAGAGTCATATGTGACTCACTCAAGCAATGTTTTGTGTTGCTGGAGAGTCATATGTGACTGACACAAGCAATGTTTTGTGTTGCTGGAGTCATATGTGACAGACACAAGCAATGTTTTGTATTGCTGGAGAGTCATATGTGACTCACTCAAGCAATGTTTTGTGTTGCTGGAGAGTCATATGTGACTGACCCAAGCAATGTTTTGTGTTGCTGGAGAGTCATATGTGACTGACCCAAGCAATGTTTTGTGTTGCTGGAGAGTCATATGTGACTGACCAAGCAATGTTTTGTGTTGCTGGAGAGTCATATGTGACTCACTCAAGCAATGTTTTGTGTTGCTGGAGAGTCATATGTGACTGACCCAAGCAATGTTTTGTGTTGCTGGAGAGCCATATGTGACTGACCCAAGCAATGTTTTGTGTTGCTGGAGAGCCATATGTGACTGACCTAAGCAATGTTTTGTGTTGCTGGAGAGTCATATGTGACTGACCCAAGCAATGTTTTGTGTTGCTGGAGAGCCATATGTGACTGACCCAAGCAATGTTTTGTGTTGCTGGAGAGCCATATGTGACTGACCCAAGCAATGTTTTGTGTTGCTGGAGAGCCATATTGACTGACCCAAGCAATTTTTGTGTTGCTGGAGAGCCATATGTGACTGACCCAAGCAATGTTTTGTGTTGCTGGAGAGCCATATGTGACTGACCCAAGCAATGTTTTGTGTTGCTGGAGAGCCATATGTGACTGACCCAAGCAATGTTTTGTGTTGCTGGAGAGTCATATGTGACTGACCCAAGCAATGTTTTGTGTTGCTGGAGAGTCATATGTGACTGACCCAAGCAATGTTTTGTGTTGCTGGAGAGTCATATGTGACTGACCCAAGCAATGTTTTGTGTTGCTGGAGAGTCATATGTGACTGACCCAAGCAATGTTTTGTGTTGCTGGAGAGCCATATGTGACTGACCCAAGCAATGTTTTGTGTTGCTGGAGAGTCATATGTGACTGACCCAAGCAATGTTTTGTGTTGCTGGAGAGCCATATGTGACTGACCCAAGCAATGTTTTGTGTTGCTGGAGAGTCATATGTGACTGACCCAAGCAATGTTTTGTGTTGCTGGAGGCTTGCTGGGTCTCCAACCTGCCGATATATCTTATCCCCAGTCTCTGGTAAATGTTTAACAGAGTAAAGCTGGATAGAAATTACCTTCTATAGGGTGTTTATAAAGTCTCACTACACTTGGTATCTAGGCCAATTTGAAAAAAATGTTTATGACGTCATCACAATATGTGCTCAATGGTAAGTTCACTTGTTGCGACAGTTTTCTTAATGACTTGTCTGGACTTTTAAGGATTCTGTCTTGGATATCTAAACATATTTCATCATTCACAGCAGGCCTACCAGATCGTGGAGCATCGTCCACATTTCCAGTAGCAATAAACTTATTCAACAAATTTCATTGACAGTGGGAGCACATATTGTGATGACGTCATAAACATTTTTTTTTCAAATTGACCTAGATACCAAGTGTAGTGAGACTTTATAAACACCCTGTACTTCCAAATGTTATTGAAGCACCAGTGCATGATTACAGCTTGGGTAATAGAATGACCCAAACAAATGATAAAGTTTTGAAAATAGAAAAATAAAAACAAAGAAATGTTAGAAGGTATGAAGATACTCATAAATTATGCTCAAAATAAATTCAAAGTTACAATGTGTAGTAACAAACATACATAATTATTTAATCATTTGAGCTGGACATGGCGTATTGACTGTGTGTGTGTGTGTGTGTGAGAGAGTGTGTGTGAGTGTGAGAGAGGTGGGTGTTTGTGTGAGAGAGAGTGAGTGTATGTGAGTGAGGTGGGTATTTGTGTGAGAGAGAGTGAGTGTGTGTGAGTGAGGTGGGTGTTTGTGTGAAAGAGAGAGTGTGTGTGTGTGAGAGATAACTGTTTGTGTGTGTGTGAGAGGTGAGTGTTTGTTTGAGAGAGAGTGAGTGAAAGTGTGTGTGTGTGAGAGAGATAAGTGTTTGTGTGTGAGAGAAAGTGTGAGAGAGAGAGGCGAGTGTTTGTTTGAGAGAAAGTGAGGTGAGTGTTTGTGATAAAGGGTGAGTGTGTGTGTGAGAGTTTGTGTGTGTGAGTGTGTGTGTGTGTGAGATTAAGAGAGAGGATGTGTGTGAGAATGAGTGACTGTGTGAGAATGAGTGAGTGTGTGAAAGTGAATGTGTGAGAGGTAGAGTGATGGTGAGTGAGAGCAAATGTGAGGTAGAATGAGTGTGAGAAAAAGGATGTGTGTGAGAATGAGTGACTGTGTGAGAATGAGTGAGTAGAGTGATGGTGAGGGAGAGCAAATGTGAGGTAGAATGAGTGTGAGGGAGAGCAAGTGTGAGCTAGAGTAAGTGTGTGGTAGAGCAAGTGTGAGGTAGAGTGAGTGTGAGGGAGAGCAAGTGTGAGGTAGAGTGAGTGTGAGGGAGAGCAAGTGTGAGGAGGTCAAGTGTATATGAGATTGTGAGAGAGAGTGTGTGTGAAAGCGAAACGGTTGTAGGTTTTGCGTACCAAAGAAAATACAAAACAGGAGGATCATAGAAACATCTAAGAGAGAGAGAGAGAGAGAGAGAGAGAGAGAGAGAGAGAGAGAGAGAGAGAGAGATAACGCTAGAGTGACAGCTGCGATCAATCACCAGATGTTACCAGAGGACAACCATCTAATCACGTTCAGTCATAGCCTACAGCACGTGTTCAGCCCAGTGACATAGCACTAGTTATATACCAGCTCCAGGGTCTATGCACCAGCCGGTCAGCACATTAAATGATAGACACGCTCACTTTGTTGACAAATGAACTTGGAATTTGACGGATATAAAGTTGTAGAATAACCGTACAGGATTTGGGTTTTTGGTTTGAACATGTACAATTCTGAATGTGAACGTGCAAGAGAAGATAAATACAAATATGACGATATCAGGAAGCCAACACTTTTTGGAACGACCATCACCATAAATGTCCCTTACGTCTTCCAGTCCCGCATTAAAATAAGATAGCATTACGGGTTGATTTTTTTTTTAATGGGGTTGGTGGGGATGGGTAGAGTGCTCTAGAGGTAAGACAAGATCATAAGAATCTGGGTTCAAATCTCGCTACAGGCAGTAGTGATTTTTGTTTTTCCACTTCGAATCCGGGGTATCTTTGTAGCTTAACGGTCCCCGGATGTCAGGGTTGTGAGGTTCTCTCGGATAGCGGCAGACAAGACGAGCTGTGCAGGTTAAACATCTGTTGGAGATTGATACCAGTTGGACATGACTAGTTGGACATGACTAGTTGGACATGACTAGTTGGACATGACTAGTTGGACATGACTAGGTGGACATGACTAGGTGGACATGACTAGGTGGACATGACTAGGTGGACATGACTAGGTGGACATGACTAGGTGGACATGACTAGGTGGACATGACTAGGTGGACATGACTAGGTGGACATGACTAGGTGGACATGACTAGGTGGACATGACTAGGTGGACATGACTAGGTGGACATGACTAGGTGGACATGACTAGGTGGACATGACTAGGTGGACATGACTAGTTGGACATGACTAGTTGGACATGACTAGGTGGACATGACTAGGTGGACATGACTAGGTGGACATGACTAGGTGGACATGACTAGGTGGACATGACTAGGTGGACATGACTAGGTGGACATGACTAGGTGGACATGACTAGGTGGACATGACTAGGTGGACATGACTAGGTGGACATGACTAGGTGGACATGACTAGGTGGACATGACTAGGTGGACATGACTAGTTGGACATGACTAGGTGGACATGACTAGGTGGACATGACTAGGTGGACATGACTAGTTGGACATGACTAGTTGGACATGACTAGGTGGACATGACTAGGTGGACATGACTAGGTGGACATGACTAGGTGGACATGACTAGGTGGACATGACTAGGTGGACATGACTAGGTGGACATGACTAGGTGGACATGACTAGTTGGACATGACTAGGTGGACATGACTAGGTGGACATGACTAGGTGGACATGACTAGGTGGACATGACTAGGTGGACATGACTAGGTGGACATGACTAGTTGGACATGACTAGGTGGACATGACTAGGTGGACATGACTAGGTGGACATGACTAGGTGGACATGACTAGGTGGACATGACTAGGTGGACATGACTAGGTGGACATGACTAGGTGGACATGACTAGGTGGACATGACTAGGTGGACATGACTAGGTGGACATGACTAGGTGGACATGACTAGGTGGACATGACTAGGTGGACATGACTAGGTGGACATGACTAGGTGGACATGACTAGGTGGACATGACTAGGTGGACATGACTAGGTGGACATGACTAGTTGGACATGACTAGTTGGACATGACTAGGTGGACATGACTAGGTGGACATGACTAGGTGGACATGACTAGGTGGACATGACTAGGTGGACATGACTAGGTGGACATGACTAGGTGGACATGACTAGGTGGACATGACTAGGTGGACATGACTAGGTGGACATGACTAGGTGGACATGACTAGTGGACATGACTAGTTGGACATGACTAGTTGGACATGACTAGTGGACATGACTAGTTGGACATGACTAGTTGGACATGACTAGGTGGACATGACTAGGTGGACATGACTAGTTGGACATGACTAGGGACATGACTAGGTGGACATGACTAGGTGGACATGACTAGGTGGACATGACTAGGTGGACATGACTAGGTGGACATGACTAGGTGGACATGACTAGGTGGACATGACTAGGTGGACATGACTAGGTGGACATGACTAGGTGGACATGAATAGGTGGACATGACTAGGTGGACATGACTAGGTGGACATGACTAGTTGGACATGACTAGGTGGACATGACTAGGTGGACATGACTAGTTGGACATGACTAGGTGGACATGACTAGGTGGACATGACTAGGTGGACATGACTAGGTGGACATGACTAGGTGGACATGACTAGTTGGACATGACTAGGTGGACATGACTAGGTGGACATGACTAGGTGGACATGACTAGGTGGACATGACTAGGTGGACATGACTAGGTGGACATGACTAGGTGGACATGACTAGTTGGACATGACTAGGTGGACATGACTAGGTGGACATGACTAGGTGGACATGACTAGGTGGACATGACTAGGTGGACATGACTAGGTGGACATGACTAGGTGGACATGACTAGTTGGACATGACTAGGTGGACATGACTAGGTGGACATGACTAGTTGGACATGACTAGGTGGACATGACTAGGTGGACATGACTAGGTGGACATGACTAGGTGGACATGACTAGTTGGACATGACTAGGTGGACATGACTAGGTGGACATGACTAGGTGGACATGACTAGTTGGACATGACTAGGTGGACATGACTAGGTGGACATGACTAGGTGGACATGACTAGGTGGACATGACTAGGTGGACATGACTAGGTGGACATGACTAGGTGGACATGACTAGTTGGACATGACTAGTTGGACATGACTAGTTGGACATGACTAGTTGGACATGACTAGTTGGACATGACTAGGTGGACATGACTAGGTGGACATGACTAGTTGGACATGACTAGGTGGACATGACTAGTTGGACATGACTAGGTGGACATGACCAGTTGGACATGACTAGTTGGACATGACTAGGTGGACATGACTAGGTGGACATGACTAGGTGGACATGGATTTATAGGGGAAAAAATCTACCTACAAACTTCGAAATTCTCGATGATCACAAATGAGAGTACCCTGAAGTGGGAGACTATCTGCCTGCTTGGAGAGGGACACACGCTGAGCACAGTGGTTGCCGGTGTGCACAAAAAAGTGAATTCAAGCAAAATTCAATCACTCGGGACTTGGCTGGAGTGTTGTAGAATGCAGACAAACAAAAACATTAAGAAAGTGTTAGTGAACGTACTAGGCATGTTTAGTTGATTCTTCCTCCACACGCCATCATTCTCGCTAGTGATCAACCGAAACAAATCAAAACTATTACCAACAAGCGGCAGACAACTTGAGCTCTGTAATGATACCGTTAGGCGACTACACATGCTACAGTCATGTAGAAGGAGAATAATAACAGCGAGCGAGATGAAATTCTTCGAGCCGCCATGTTTATTACAGGAAAGTAGTTTGATTTTAAATGCAGCGGACGGCAGACTGGAACGTGACTAGCACAGACGTTTGACTACAGCAACAAGCAGGCTATTCATCGCGTTAACTAACGAGGTGAGCAAAGCCTGATTGAGTGAAAAGAAACTGAATACCGGTATTGTATCCAGGACCTGCTTGGGACACGTTTCAGTGTGGAGTGGGGTGGGACACGTTTCAGTGTGGAGTGGGATGAGGGTGGGTATCTAAAAGGAGGAAGAACATTTAATAGCAACAAAATTAAGAGCAGGAACAAAGCATAAGAGGTGGGGTAGTCAAAGGCGGTGGTAGGTTTTTGTCTCGGAGAGGGGTTTGGGGTTCTTCATTAGCAATCATCTTCTGCTATGTATCTATACGTGTATGTCAGCACATGTCACGAAACGGACGGTGTTTTAGGCGCCCTTGTTTGTATCTCCATTGTTTGTCGTATAGGACTACTGTGCGGCACATTTTCACTCTTGGGGTATTGATCGCACGTCATAGAGCAGTAGAATTTCCTTTGGGTGCTCCACAATCTCATTTAGCAGTATAACAGATTCATATTCTGTGAAAGCGGCTGACTCCATATTGAACAGCCCACTCACAAGAAGCCCGAATAATAGATCTAATATGATATGTTATCTATGTTACAGCATCGTATGACGCTCTTACGATTGGAGGCCATGGGGCTACCGGAAATACGATACGCTCATGTTACGACATATTTATCAACCTCACCATTGCCGTGGCATTGCCAGCACTTGGTACAAATGAATATTTTGTATAGAGGGAAGCTTCCGATGTGATAGATCAGCTTATAATTTCAGGGGAAGAGGTATGTTTACAACAATCGGAAAAATATCACAAATAATCAACAGAAAAAAATAAAGAACAATAGTCGGCCCGCAGCAGGATCGAACCCGTTCTCCCTCTAAAATAATATTCATTTGCTATTATTTGTCTCCAGTCTAAACATTGGGAACAACTATTCGTGCTGTTTCCTCCTATAGCTAGCTGTCTACAACGCAAGTATTCAGTCCTACGGGAGATGCTTGTCGCTATAGGTAAATACAGATACCAAATTTATTTCCAAGTTGTGATCGTAACCCTATGCTGTAGTCATGAGTACACATGCTGGATAGACATCAGCAATGATAGCTACCTTTTTAGCTTGCTTAGTTGGCCGTGTGCTCTAGCGTTTGGTTCTCGTGACAAGGCGATGTGCCGAGGAGTACGGGTTCGATCCTGCTTCGGATCGTCTTTTTGTTTTGTTTTTGTTTATTATTTTTACCCCCCCCCCCCAAAGTGTTGTAAACATACCTCTTCCCTTGAAATTATTCGCTGAGTCCTTGGTACCAGTTCGATGTCTCGGCGGCAAACATCGCATGTATCTCAATGCTACAACAAAACACACAATTGTTACAACAGATAAAAGAGACATAAAAACCCAGGTATGTATTAATTAATTAAAAAATGGACAGTTTGTAACATCTTGGTTCATTGCTAACATTCTATGGAGGTACCAGGGAGATCAAAAGAAGAATGAACATAGCCATACATAAAATAGACACAAGCACAACCTGTGGTAGAGAACTGATATAGCAGCACAACGTATGGCATAGAACTGATATAGCGTCACAACGTATGGCATAGAACTGATATAGCGTCACAACGTATGGCATAGAACTGATATAGCGTCACAACGTATGGCATAGAACTGATATAGCGTCACAACGTATGGCATAGAACTGATATAGCGTCACAACGTATGGCATTGAACTGATATAGCGTCACAACGTATGGCACATAACTGATATAGCAGCACAACGTATGGCACAGAACTGATATAGCGTCACAACGTATGGCATTGAACTGATATAGCGTCACAACGTATGGCATAGAACTGATATAGCGTCACAACGTATAGCACATAACTGATATAGCAGCACAACGTATGGCATTGGACTGATATAGCGTCACAACGTACGACATTGAACTGATATAACGTCACAACGTATGGCATAGAACTGATATAGCAGCACAACGTATAGCATATAACTGATATAGCAGCACAACGTATGGCATAGAACTGATATAGCGTCACAACATATGGCATAGAACTGATATAGCGTCACAACGTATGGCACAGAACTGATATAGCAGCATAACTTATGTTTTATGAGCCTACATTTTTCTATAGCAACATATGGCTGTGAAATGTGGACTATTGAAAGATCTGTTGAAAAATGTATGAATACCTT